>JAPMOR010032414.1:14973-33802 GCA_026543865.1 Argiope aurantia | reverse complement strand
ACTGAAAATCGAATAAGAAGATGTCTAGACAAATTATGAATCATCATAAATTTGGATATTAATATACCTCGAATTATCAGTAGGCATTTCATAATATCGCATCATATTGTACATTTCATACAACAACAAAAAATATTTTATTATATTGAATAATATTTTACAGAATAGAACATGTTATGGTAACTGGTATAATCCTGTGTGTCCAGACTTGTTCCAAACAGTCTCGTTTGGGGCAAGAGTCTCGTATTAGTCTAAACTATCTTTCCGAAAGAGTCTGATTGAGTCGCTTTCTGACATTTTTTCTCCGACAGCTTAATTTTAGCAGTGAAAGTGACTATTAGTGACTAACTACGCACTTGTTCTACACTGGATACATGTGTTTCATCGAATTGTAGAAGAATTTCAAACAAACAAAAATTTCATAAATTCAGTTAAATTTTTAATTAGAAATTATTGAATTACTATCTTTTTTCTTCAATAATTTTGAACTATATTATTGCACAATTCCTGTAATTTTTTTAATTAGAAACTATTGAAATTACAATATTTTTCTTCAATGATTTTGAACTATATTATTGCACAATTCAGTATTTATACCATTTGAAATTTCAAATAGGTATCTATTTTTGAGTTACCAATTTTGATTGTGTAGATTTTTTTCTTTTTTTTTAGTTTTAGTAAGTTTTTAAAGTATATTTTTTTAAACAATGGGGTCATCACTTTTGAATTACAAGGCTTTTGCAAATGTGCATTGTGTTAATATAAGTCACAACTATTTTTTTCATCTGATCGTTACTACAATTTATGTTCTATTCTGACATATTATGTTACAAACTACCAATACGGCATCTAATTTTACATTTTTTGTTTTCATTTCCATCTATTGTTTGAATTTTCTGAAGCTCATACTATATACTATATATGAGTACTCATTTCAGTACTCATATATAGTAAAGCATCATTAGAGTATGTTCATGTATTTCATATGAAATTATATGGAACTTATTTTTCTCAAATCACATTAAACATGCGCTAATATGAAGCAAATAGAGAATACTGTTTTGGGAAAATTCAATTGAAATTTTTAAGAATGTTTACATTCTTACATTATAACTTAATTTTTTTTTCAAAAACACTAAAAATAATTTGAAATTCTTTTGTAATTTATTTATTTATTTTTATATTTAAATAATTTTTGTTATTGGCTTCTGCCTTTTTGTCAAAATGAAAATATAAAGAGGGAGAATAATAATAAAAAAAAAGTGTGTTTTTCTAGTAAAGTCTTTCTATTTAAAAAATCACAAGCTTTAAAAAATTTATTTTATAAATATACTCATTGTCAACAATCAATTTACCAAAATTTCAAATAAATTTCATTTTTTTTTTTTTTTGCTAAATTTTTTATAAGATCACACATTACAAAATATTTATTCTTAGAAAATCCACTAATTAGAAATAGAAAATCAATAAAATCACATCAAAAAATTTTATGATCTGTAATATTCATATTTCAGTTCTTAACATTTATAAATATTTTAATGGATATCAACAAATTTTTGAAAGTTATTTATTTACTTTCAATGGGCATGTCATCGATGTAGGCGAAAAAATTTCATTTTTTATTCCCACCGTATCATCAATCCACCTGGCCTTGAATAAAACTCAAGCAGCCCTCGGTGTCATGAATAATGGCTTGTTTTATAAACCACTGAATGAGAAGATCGGCCGATTCATCAAAGTTTCACGATGACTGATTGCCTCTGATGTCATTTGCTCGGAAGACGGATTACACCCTTGGATGTAAATGGACTTGTCTTATCTGGATAGTTTATTGTAAGGGTTGCGCGTAGTTGAAGAGAGATTTTATCGTTTTAGGTGGCATGTAATAAAGCGGTTTGTTGATATATGTTCTTAAAAAAATAATTATCAGAGATTCTATTTTGACTCGAAAAAGGAAGACAGGAGAAGATTTATGATTAAAAAATTACTCTTAAAATTTTATATATATGTAAACTTTTGCAGAAATGAGTTTTTTTCATTAATGGCGTAAGTTGTATTTAAATTAGCATTCAATCAAACCTCCGAAGTTTAAAGAAAGCAGAAGTTGAGATAATATTTTATTGGTAAATAATTTATATCGTTTCCTTTTTTATAAAGTGTAAAAATAAATGTTGCTTTTAAACGAATATCGACTGCAGTATCGAGAACTTTCTATAACCATAAGGATAATGGTGAAAAAATTTATTCAGTGAAAATTTTTTATCGAAATATTTAAAGTGTTATGTAACATAAGAGTATGTCAATAATATGCAAAATGCTAAAGTAAAAATCTTTATCAGCATTATCTGAAATTTATTATTCTTAAATAATAGATGGACAAGAAATAATATATGCGTTTATGATTAATGAAATCAATACTAGATCAATTTATGATTAATGAAATCAATCGCCAAACTAGAATCAATTTTCATAATTAAAAGATCAAACTGATTTATCGAAGTAATCAATCCAACCTCCTTCACAATCAATCTATATCCTACCACACATTCAAATCAATCCATAATCCAATTAATCAATCTAACATCCTATACAATCAATCCAAATCTTATCACACATTCAAATCACTCTAAAATCCTTTTAATCAATTCAATTACCTTAATGAATCCAAAATCCTACCACACATTCAAATCAATCCAAAATCTTCTTAATCAATTCAATTACCTAAATTCAAAATCCTACCACACATTCAAATAAATTCAAATTCCTATCGATCAATCCCATCACCTTAATCAATCCAAAATCCTACTTCACATTCAATTTATTTTATCTGAGATTAAATATCGACAATCAAAGTTAACAAGACCCACACATCAAAGTTATAAAAAATATTTAAAATTACATTTATTATTTTTAACCTTCACATTGATTGTCTGTAAATTCCAATCTGCATTCCAATTGCAGTGAGTTGAAATCTAAAAATTACGCACTTCCAATTGAATGCTACACCCAATTCATTTGATATTTTTTTCTCCCTTAATGATGTGCTATTTTCTAGCAGAGATGTTAATTACAATTGCATGTGCCCTCTTTTGAAGCATCGGACTTAAGCAGAAAATAAAATAGCAGAAAGTAAGCAGCTCAAATTTAATGGCGCATGCGAAAAAATCATTGCAAGGATTTACAAAAGCTGAAAACTTCCGGGTATTCTTTTTCATTTGCTTTTCTTTCTCATAATTCGAAAAGCATTATATTACTTTTTGAGCCTTAATTATGGGCGAAGAACTCTTTAGAACTGCAATGAAATTCCCAAAGTAAAACATGAGTATATGAGGGGAATAAAAACAGAAGCTGGGTCTTGAAACTATAGCTCGGATCATTTGTTACTTAAATTGCATTCAAACGTGAATTTTACTTATGGCTATATATTTCTGGGTCGAAAACATTTTTTGCTTCCCTTTTCTTGTATGTCGAAATTCTCAGCCTTATGTGTAAATGTAAAATAAAGATTGAAATCGCAATACTTCTTTAATTTTGTACGTCTCAGAAGTACTTTTTGTTTTCTATTCCGATCAATTAAAATTTTTTTGTTTGAAAGTAAATAATATAGGGTAATTTTATTGAAATATTTTAATAATACTAGAAATTTCATTTTTTTTTCATTTTTCTGAAATTGTCACACAAATACATTTTGAATAAATATACTGCAAGAATAATTTGTTAGTTACTTATTGTCAAAAAATTTGAATTCTATTATTAAAACTTTAATTATGATTTTGATGCAATTTTTGATATATTTCATTAAACTTTTGCAATCTCTTGGCATTTTTAAAGGTAATTTTTATCATCTGTTCAAAAAAAAATTATGTATCCTTAAATTTTAATATGTATGTTGTTTGAATTTCTACGTCAATAAACTCTAGATACCCCATCGTTTTCTTTTTGATTCTCAAAGTCAACGGTTAGGGATTACTTAAATCCACAAAATTGTCGTAATGAAAATTCTAACTTTAACTCATTTTGGCAAAATGCATATTTAAATTTATTTAATAACAAATAAGAAAATAAATATAAGAGGTAATATGAAATTGCTGTCAGAAATTTTAATTTTTCTAAAAATAACTAAAACGTTATCATTATAGTTAAATTAAGCATTCAATGTCTCCCAAAGATAAAATTTCATTTCCATTTTGTAAGCGAATTAATTTAAATTTTATATCTTAAATTGCTTTTCTCAGATTTTATTTCAAAATATTGTGCATCGAGAGTCATACATAGTAAAATATACCAAATTGGAAAAAACAGCTGGAATGAAAGCTTATTGTATTTCTTTATAGCATAAAATAATTATTTTATTATAAACAACAACTTGAGAAATGATGTAATTCAATTATAAAATATGCTGCATTAATAAAATATCTTTTCGCATTTGATGTACTACGACGATACAGATTTTTATTTCTTTAATTATAGTAGTATATTTAACTTCACAAAAAGCAAATAAAACCGAATGATTCTAATTCAATTAAAATTTTAAGAGTTTCTAAAGATTAAATCTTCGTTTCATAACTTTAAGATAACCAATTTTCATTATTTTTCGTTTGGGAGTCTTCTAAGATATTTAAATTATAAGATAAGATATTAAATTGAATTACTACACAAAATATTTCTATATTTATCTATCTGTTGAAATTTTTTATGATTTCTCCCTTATGAGCTATGTTATTCACTTTTAAAAAATGGTTAAAGTAAACAATGAATGTCATTTTATACTAAGACGCTTGGCGCAGTATGGCCAAATTTGGCTTTCGCGCCGAAAAACCTCAACTACCTACCTACCTTTTATACTAAGATAAAAGAAAATTCCAGAGATTGCTCGCATGCTTCTTTGTTAAAAAGTAATGCTAAAACTCTGAAGGAAAGATAATAAGATTTGAAATGAAATATTTTTATCTTGCTGCTTTCTGTCAAGAAAAAAAATCTTAGGAAAATGGTTTTAATTAAGAAGATATTAGAGGTAGAAAGTTCAATTATGGTATGTACCCCTATGCATAATAATTTAGAGAGAGAGAGAAACACTTTCTTTTGGTTTAAAGAGACAATGAACTTTTTTTTTCTCCTTGAGGACTTCTTTGCAACTAAAATCTATCTACAGAATAGCTTTTCAGAGTTTGCAAAATGTTAATATAAAAAGAAACATATAAATAAAAATTTTATTAATATTTATACAAAATAAATTTTATTTTTTTATTTACCAAAAAATTATACTTCATCAATATGTTATATTAACAATCCAAAGATAGAAGAAATAAAAAGGTGTTTCATTCTGTATAAATTCAATGCTTTGTTTTCTATATACATCTGACCTCCGACCCGCCACGAAGGCTCACGGAACAATTATTGGATGACCGGACCACCGCAACAGCAACACTGGAGAGAACTGTGAGTCCTAGGGGCCATCACCGGCCACGGTACAACTCTCCCCGAAGGAAATACGTTCCGTCATGGATGTGAGGAGCCAGATCCCCACCTATTTGTGTACCCTCCAATGAGGCGAAATCCCACCACCATGCTGAAGCATCTCATCCTCATTTCGATGTCCCCCAGGGGGATTTGTTTTCTATGTAAGAAATAGTCAGCTTGTGAAAATAATTTTAAAAGCTTTGCAAAGCAAAGCAATAGCATATACTGCAACAAATGAGTTATCACCCATCAATTGTAATAAAAAATAAATATTCGTTAAATCTGTCGGAAACTCTTATTGAAAAGAAAATTCAATGTAATATGCCTGTTTGTTGGTCCGCATCCTTTAGTCCACAAACTTTCTTAAACAACCGGAATAAATTTAACTTGGATTTACACTGTTATCATTTACAACAATACAACGGGCACTTTTAAAATTTTTAAATTGCAAAACTCGATTTAAAACATAATTATTTAGAAATTATTCCGAAATTATCCAGGTTTTCAGCAGTAACTTTAGAGCAAATTAATTTCTGAACGAAATAACAAATATTTTGTACCGTCTCAAAGTTTTAATTTTTCATTGATGCCGATATAATTTCTGTAAAATATTTATTTAGATTTTTATTAATATTTCAAAATTAAATAAATAATTGTATAGATACCTACAATTTTGAAACTTTTGATTGAGCGTGTTCACAGAGACAGACAGTAAAAAAGATTTAAAAAAAAATGTTTTCGTATTCAGGTCTGAATCATAGAGATTCGTAAAAATCTGTAGTTCAAATTTTTGGGCCATTAGAATATTTTCTCCATTTTTCCTGTACAAAAAAGTAAAAAATTCTTTCTGGTAAATTGGTGTTAGAGAATCATCTACCGAGATATTAAACTTAGTTCATAGATGCAGCCATCTTCACAATCGAACCTTACATTTTTATCCCTTTAATAACCATCTCCCAGAGTCTGTAGTCAACTTAAGGATAGTATTTCTTAACTGTTCTGTTATAACATACAATCTATAATGAATATTTTACCTCATGAAATAACGCAAGAGTAAAGGGAGATGAGATCTCTACTTCAAATGGTCTGAAAGGAAAAAAATGTTTTATTTTTTTGGTAAAATTTTAATTTCAAAATATATTGTTAATGAGAATTAGGGGAAATTTTAAAATAAATGTAAAAATAATATTAATAATAATAATAAACGTTTGATTGTTTTTTTTATTACTGAAATGTGCACAAAAACAAATGACGTACCAAAGAAAGTTCTGGGATTTTACAAATGATAGAAAACTCAATAATCATGTTTTAGCAGCAAATCACGTCAGACATTAGTGAGGATGAACAGACGCATACTATTCTGGAAGAATGCACATAGCATGAAGACTGTTCAGGTCATTATATGTCTTTTGAAATTAGAAAAACAAATTAAAACCTATGAAATTTAGATGAGATCAAATTGCCCAGTTGCTGTTGTAAAATTCTTTATTACTCTTTCGCAGGAGACACCATCTTCTCTAGAAGTAATGAAGGATAAGGGATAGTTAATCATTTGACTCCTCAATAGGCAATCGAACCTTTGATTTGATGTAGGTGTTTTTGGTATTTTTTTTGATTAAAAAAAACTTCTTTTTTTCTTTTATTTGAAATATCCCACATTTTTTTATGAATTTTATATTCTTTTACAATAAGACAAAAAAAAAATTATTACCGTAACATACGAAATATTCTGTTATTTAAGCATGCCTACGATTACAATTATAAATACAACGTTCAAACATATTTCATTAATATTAATGAAGTTATTTCAAGAAGGCATTCTTACTGTCAGGTTACTGTAAACAACTGAATACTTTTTTTAATTCCACTTCAAGATTTCAAAGAAATTTATTTGATAAATTATTTATGTTCAAAAGATTCAAAATTTTTTGGAATCTTGAAATATAAACTGATTTATTGACCATAGTTCTTTGTTAAGCTAAAAATAAATAAAGAAAAAAAACAATGGATCATTTCATACTGCTACTAAACGGAAAGAAAATATTTTAAGAGTGCTCATATTCTACTTCTTTAAGAATTAAAGCATTGAAGCTTGTCTAAAGCATAATAACATTACTTTCAAAATTTTATAATTTAACTATGCAACTAAATGCTGGAAATTAAATGTGGAAATGTAAAAATAGGGCTCATATAAAAGCTATTCTTTGTTTTAAATGCAAATACTCCAGTCATATAAATGTGGATTTTGTTGAAAAATAAGGTAACCTCGGTGTAATTAAAAGAGACTGATAAGATATTGACTTCATATAGCTGAAATTCTTATATAATTTGACGAAAATTATTTTATTTTATCAAAAAAGAATTTTCAACAAGTGCTGAAATTCATCTCTAATGATTTTCATCTGACAAAGAGATGAAATATATTTTCAAAACATTTAATCTGAATACACATACATAAATTAAACATGATTTACAGCCGTAAATAATTTTTTTAAGAAATAAAGAATATGGGTCTTTATTAGATAGGAAAGGATTGTTTGTACTTATGGGGCATTCCGAAATTTTTATATTATAATCAGTACAGTAAAAAGAATCGTATAAATTAGAGAATTATGTCATTAAATATTCATGAGCTAAGAATATGTGTTTGAAATTTCATTAGAATCGGAAACTTTCGTGTTAAGACCACAAACAAAGCTTCGTTTGTCTGGAGCTTACTGTGTTTTTCAGAAATCATTTTCACATCCACAGAAATTTAAAATTAGGCTAAAATTTTTCACGTTGGATAATTTTATTCAATCTCCAAAAAATAATAATTATCCAACCTCTAGTGATATACTATTATTTACTGAAATATTATTTCCTGCGCTTACTGTGTTACTGTGTTCACATCCACAGAAATTTAAAATTAGGCTAAAATTTTACACATTGGATGATTTTAATCAATCTTCAAAAAATAATAACTATTCAAATACCAGTAATATAATATTATTTACTGAACTAATATTTCCGGCGCTTTCGAGATACAGTGTAACGTGTTAAACGATAAATAAATATATAGCCTAATAATAAATATATAAACACCAATATCTAACGTATACGTAAAAGACAAATAGTGAATACCTAAACGATATTACATAACTAAATCACGAAAGACAATTTACCAATTTTAAAGAATTGATCTGAAATTATAAACAGCAATTATTTTATATGATTAAGGCAATCACCAATTTATTCTATCTGTTCCAATGCATTTCTGAAATATCACATTCATGCGCATATGGACGTCTACATAGTGTTTTCTGTTGAAGTATTTCCTCAAAATTGGAAACAATTCCTATTTGAAGTAAATAAACCACGTTACTGATCAACTGCCCTAATGTAACCAGTATCTCCTACTTTTCAAAAGTTATTCTAATTTCTTTGTATTTTTCTTATGTAAATTTTCATTTGCGTACATGGTCACGCGTGCGATTGTTATCATGAATTGTATATATATATATATATATATATATACCTGAGACCTGGATTAGCGGCAATAATGGCAAGACTCTAGAGAAGTGATCTCGCACAGTGGTGATACGATTTCTATGGGCTAAGGACATTCACAAACAAATCGCTAAAGTGTACGGAGGCGAAGCAATGAGTAGACAATAGGTGGCTAAAAGGTGTAATTCTTCTGAAGCGGGCAGGGAGATTGCTGGAAATGTTTAGGTGGGAGGTCTGGAGCCCCCTTCCATACAGCTCCAATTTGGCCCCCAGTGACTATTTCCTTTTCCCGGCATTGAAGAAACACTTATCCGATACAAGGTTCATAAAAGAAGGTGATGTTCAAAAAGGTGCCGAGATCTTGCTCAATAGCCAGGGACCTGGTTATCACAAAGACAGGTAAAATAAATTTTTCCAGTGGAATGATAAATGCGTCAACAGGTCTGGTGATTATGTAGGGAAGTGACCGCCACATATGTCTCTTAATTACTATTTGTATCCTGTGTCTATTATTGATAAACTATTTTTCCTTTGCCTTGTACAATTTCTTGGATCACCCCTCGTGTATATATTGTTGCGAAATTTTCTTTACCGGGGTTCGTTTGGATAGTGGGAGTGATATGGTGTAAAGAACGCTCAATCAGTAGGCAGAAGTAGAATAAAAACAACGACGTTTATTTACACGAAGACACACAGGACAGCACAAAAGCGACAACTATATACAGCACAGAAGACGATTACCTTCACCCGATACGTGTAGCATACAACAGCATACACAGCAGCATACAACCAGAATCTACTGCAGACAGTAGCGCACAGCTCAGTTCAGCACTAGCTTGACTCAGTCGCTTCCGATTCCTCCGTCTTCTACTTCTCCGACTCTGGCTCGGAATACTGCCCTCGTCGTCTCGACTCCGCTGCTCTCGAACTCGGACTACTCCGTCGTCTCTCCGACTACTAGCTTCGTCGTCTCCCCATTCGGACTTGACTTTCTGGCAGCCGCAGCCCCTTTTATAGGTCTCAGGAGGCGGGGCTAGAAGCCTCTCAACCAATCAGGAACGTTCGAGGCGTATCTCGGTTCCTACTGGACGGATCGGGAAAATTCTCGAAGTTTCGGGTATTATCTATTTTCTCGCCAAAGTCGCCAAATTAGTCGCCAAATGGTCGCCAAGTTTGTCGCCAAGCTCTGGGACCTCCGACGCGCTAGTCCCATTCAGATGACTGTAAAACCTTCTTTCTATTGATGGAATAAACTATGCTGGGAAGCCGAATTGCAGGTTTGTATGCAAATAAATATCTATATATATATATATATATATATATATATATATATATATATATATATTGAAGTGAGAACAGGTTACCAACAAATTTGTCACCAGCTATTAGAATCAATGTCACCAACTATTTTATAGGTTTACTTTGGAATTAGCAACTCATTTAGACTGGAGCTATGGTTATTTATAGTGGCAAAGTGACTGTGAATAGAATATAGAACGCGTATTTATAATTAAGACTGAATATGAACTCTTTTTATTCTCATTAATTGTTCTCTCTGTATCTAGATTGTGGCCCCTTTGAAGATTGCGTTCTCCAGTAACAACAGTCTGCAGTATTTTCGGCATATAATGTATAAGCATGTCTATGGTAGTCTGTATCATCTCCGCATTGAGAGGCTAGAAAGAATAAGGTGTTATAACAGTTTAATTTCAATTAATCGTTTCTTTTTGTAAATAACTGTTTCAGATATTATCAGTGGCGTCTTCTGAATGTATGGGAGTCAGATCATATAATATATTTTCAGCGTCAAGACTCTTGTACACTGCCAAGTAACTTCGAGAAAAATGTGAGCGAAAATAATATGAATGTTCAAAAGCTCAAAGACTTAAATTGAATTCATCTAGTTATTTACCGTTTTAATATCATTATTTTTAGATATATAAATATTTTTTTTTCTTCCGCTTAGCCTATATAGAAATTTGAACTGCCATCTAATTCTCTAAGTCAAAATTCTAAGGATCGCAATACTTTCTCTTTGCATGACCCGTTAATTTAGGAATCGAATAATAGCAATTTTCGAATATTTAAATAAAAATAACCTTATTTTATAATGACGTGCTAAAAATTGAGTTCAAAAAATAATTTCGATTATGGAACTTCTTCAAAAAAATTAAAAATCTCTGGCCCTAGAGAACGGTTTTCTATTGTCTGGAACATTGATGTTTTTGAAGTTCTAGCTTCTGTTCCAAGCTGATAAGACATTATTTGATTTAGTTTCTTTTCTTCCCTTTATGGTGCTATTATAAAGAAAGAGAATATTTCTCATCACAAAGAAATTAATTAAATCTTGCAATAGAGTCTATTAAAGGGATGTCAAAGAAATATTGTATTAACCTAGTTTTAAATCATTAAACTATCTTGAATTTCATTGTAACTGAACTGATAAAATCGTGCCACATTTTTAAAATTATTAATAGATTGAGCTCATTTATTTTCAATGCTTTAAAAAGGAATTGTTATTTTCAATGTAATGAATTTCTTTCAATAAATCTATCAAACAATATTCAAAAACTTGTGGTTATTATAAGCAAAGAAAACCATTTAAACTTACAATCGATAATTAAATATTCGTCTGAATGACAGAAAACAAAATATTTTCTCTTAATTATATTCAAGATAGATTGTGGAAAATAAGAATAAAAGTTCGCTTTTTTTTTTTACACGAAGATCAAAATTTATATTTATTGTTGAACGAAAAAACAGGATAGGGATGATACAATATCATAAAAAAATAAAAACACGAAAAAACATATCAAGAAATATTCTTGAATCTAAAATTTTCACATCTATCGCACTATAGGTACTTTGGATGTCTTTTTCTCATTCTACTATAAACAAAATTGATTACAGTTATAGTCACAAGAAGGGATTTCGCCTCCAATCATAATGCAAATCAAAAGGGCATTACAGACAGTGTTGGATGATGAAATATATTTATTCCAATATTGGAATAATCATTGAAAACTAAGTCACTGATTCTATAAAAATTTACGAAAACATATGTGCCTGCAGTATAAAAATTGTATTAATATTTTCTGTTTCTCTTTTGAAAAATAACTATAGAAAATGCTATTTTTTCAGCTTGTCTTCTGTCATATATAAAAACCATTAAGACTGTCTTAGCTCCATTGACATAGAATAAGATTCCCTGTCTCGTCTGCATCTATAAGTCAGAGCATCTACGGAAATTTTAACTTTTTACATATATCCATATGCCGATTTTATGATAGTTTTATTAAAATTGGTAGTTTATCTTAATAATAAAAAGATTCATTATATTCTTTTTGGAAAACTTTTAAATTTGCATTTCATTTTTTTGGGGGGGGGGGGGGGGGGGAGGTAGGTGTACATTTTGAATTAGGCATTAAACGTTCATAATCTATAGGAAGATTTATTTTCAATTTCTTAATTTGCTTTACAAATGCCACATAAATACCAGTAATATTGATGAAAATTTCAGTTCGATTAATGTTGAATTAATGCATATGAAGTATTAAATTTGTATAATAAATATACCATAAAATTATTAAATAAAAGTTTTTTTTTTAAAGAATGGTTAACTTATTGAAAAAGCTACTAGTGACTAAAATAGCTGACTATTTGAAGAGCTCAGACGTATGAAACCTTAAAATTAATTTTGGAGGAAATATTTTCTTCACAGTTAAATGTAATCTTTTAAATTGATTTATAAAATTACAACTTTAAAGTTTCAAAATTTATTTAATATGTTTTAAAATGTCATGATATTTGCACTTCCTGAGATATATTTGCACTTTAAAGATCTCTAATATACTGATACTTAATATAACTTTGCTTACATTTCATCATTAGTTTTCTTTTCATCAGTCCATATTCCAGGGAACTTCCTAGATGAATTTTTTGTCTCAACTCGGATAATAATTATACCATTAAATGCAACAAAACTACGATTTACAATTTTAATTCATATCTAAATATGGTTAGCAGATCGAAGTGATTTTCAAAAATGGAAAGTCCATCAGCTTATTATAAAAAGCAAATAACTCCAACAACTTCAAATGAAATTTATTTAACCTTCATCCTACAGATATACATATGTCTATATAAATTATTTTCCTATGTATATTAAGATTGTAAGAAATCAAACTCTAAACATATTTCCAATCACTAGGGTCCCTTTTAGATTTTTTTGTTTACATTGCTAGATGAATCCATTAAATTAATGTTCTAAGGCAGTATTAGAAAATAATGTAAAAATAATCTAATCTTTAATGTATGTGAACAAAATCTACGCCCAAGTCATTAAATTTAACGTGGTTTTATCAGCTCTCTACTAATGGCAGTCAAAAGTCAGAAAAAATCTAACTGAACGAATTTGAAATTCCCTTTTGGGTCCTATGCTTTATAAGATCGATTGTTAAACTTAATTACTTTTATTGTTGGAAGAAAGATTTTTCTTTCTTTTGAGAGTCTGAAGAGAACAAAAGAAGCCAAATTACGGAAGGCTTATCATGCTAGAGCAGAAGCTGAACTTCACAATTCATCGATGCTTCAAAGAACCGAAAATATTACCCTGGAGGCCAAATAAGTGTATTTTAAAATCTGTGAGAAGCCTACTTTCTAAATGAGAAGTTTTGAAAAAAAGTTCTTATAAAATAGTATTATTTTTTTTATGTAAGTAACTGCAGTCATATAAGACAGCACCATGTTCTGAGTTTTCAAAAACTTTTTTTTAATTTCGATTTTTTATCGAGAAGGCCACATTTGAGACAAAGCTGCATGTAAATAAATAAAATATTAAAACAACAAAAATAATAGTAATCATATAAAATTCATCATAATAAAATGGATAGTTATCTTTTTCTGAAAGAAGAAAACAGTTCTGATTTTTAAGACAAACATAAGAATATGAAAGTAGTAATGCTAAAAATATTAAGATATTTGAATTTTTCAATTATCTTTGTCCCAAAATCCTAATAAAGTATGAAATTTTATTAAGATATTATTATTGAATCTCAATCCAATGGATGTTTGATGAAAAAGTAAAACAGTCTTAATAAAGGATAATTAAGCCTTTTATTCAAAGGAAATATGAATGTATAGTAGCGCATTCACGGCCAATAGCACCGAGGCCAAAATAAAAATAATTGCAATAAATAGCGGTTCATAAGCAAATTTTTTTAGAAACAGCCGTATCAGCATAAAGAACTCAGAGAGACACTGGAGATCAACATTCCAAAGAGAGGCGCTCTCTCGCTTTGACTATTCTTACTGACTCTGTCTCTCGTAATTTTAATATCCGTAACTGGGTAAAGTAGCTTTTCGAAATGCATGGTATTTTTGCTATCAATTAGGCTATCGGAATTCTAGTAGTTTCTGGAAATCTTCGTTTTTGTCGTCAAAGTTTCGAATTTCTCAACAAGGTGGGATCGATGAAATATTCATCCACTCAGGATATTGCAGTGCTATATGTGAAACTCTTTTCTTGAGTGTGACGCCAAATGAGCAGGTAAGAAAAATTACAAATTCATAACAATATTGAAAAACTATTGATTTAGAGAGCATAATTGATAATATCAGACGATAGTGAGTAACATTTTGTTCCATTGCTTTGATAAATAATGTATTACAACTTAAAATAAAGGCCTGCTAATTGTAAACTGATGCTTGGTTAGTTTCTATAGATTTACCCAGCATCGATTATTTTATCCAATCTCCTTGGAGAAACGTGCATGACTTTCTTGCAAGTAAACAAGAACAATAAAAACGGTCATCATAAAAAAATACATGAATAATATACATGAATAATACATGAATAAATTATTTACTTATATAATTCTATAATAAACTTATATATACTAATCTGCAAAGTATAATATATCTAGTATACAGAAAAATATTTCATTCTTGTCCCTGTTTAGCTATCCCGTTATCTTTCAAATCTCTGTGGGCGAATATCATCACGTTTAGGATATTTTTCTACTATGCACCGTTCATTTTTATGTCTTCTACTAAAAAAAGGAAAAGTACGTGTATGTCTACCTCCAAACTTAGAAGCTGTAAATCCAACTATAGAGAGATAGAGAAAAGCACAGAGAATTTTGTATGATTTTAATCATGTACGCTATATTAAGCTTGTAGCTCAACGCAGTTTATAAATGATATGAGAGAATACAATTAAGATTATATTAATTTAAAGAAATTGACTATAATGCGCCCATTCTGAGTTACTAATAATTCCCATCTACTGAATCATTGATTCATCAGTCACTATTATCTAGATTTGTTAAATTATATTTAAACTTCCGAATTCATTTATTGTTAATAAACCACAAGCATAATTCTTCCAAATATAATTTTTTTCAAAGTTGCGATTATTACTTGTACTATTTTTTATTCTGTGACTTTATAGATCACAAATAGGTTGAACATCTCAATCCCTTTCTTTGAATTGTTATTTACTTTAAAAGCATTTCAGTGGAAATAAATGAGTATCGGAAAGGCTATTTTTTACTTCATTATAAAAGTTATTTTTTACAAATTTGATTCAAAGAAAGTATGTATTACAGTACTTCTTTTATCGTTTTTAGAATCTCAATAATGGAAGCAAACTATATTATTTTGAAAAAAGTACTCATGATAGAATCGAATCACAATTATGAAATATGTAAACATAGACATAAATGTATAAATACTGCAGAAGAAGAAATTAAATATACTTATAAAAATAATACGAAATCAAAATGAAAAAAAAATACTTAATTTAGCCATTTTTACTAGATTATAGAAAAATATCAGACATTTTCTTTTCTCTTCCAGAAGACTTATCTTTTCAAATTGAAGCACGCGGTTCTTGATAAGGTATATTAAGTCTATTTTTTTTAATTTACCTAATTTCTTCTAAATAATATATGCTTTAATAAGGCAATATGTTATTGCATTATTTATAATGTGGCGGATTGGGATGCGCGAGGATAGAACCTGGGACCTTGTAGTGCGCAGCCCAGTAACATGACCACGATACAAAAGCAATTGCTCGGATAGCGTAGTCGTTAACTGGCTTATATGCTATTCACTACAATAACATAAGGCGTTGTATTCATTTTAAATTTGCAATTTCAATTGTCATTCAAGGATTAAAGTGAATATAATATTTACTGAAACCAGTCCCCAAAATAAGCTGCAGGAACTTCACAGCGTCTTTCGTATTTGACTATTTGAAGTATATTCGTAATATACGGAACATTATTTTACCAAATAAATCATAATCTAAGACACATTTCACTCTCATAACGTAAATATTTTCAATGAATCGATTATTCAATAATTCTTAATGTGTATCATCAAAACAGATATTCTAATTGTATAAAGGAAAATACCATTCCAAGTGGTAAATTTGCAAGAAAAAACACAGCAGTGAGTACAAATTGCACAATTTTATTTTTTCAGTTAATATTTTTTTTCAGTTTTCAAAAACTTATATCAGTATTTAATTGATGATTCTTATAAATTATTAAATTTTTGCATCATCAATTTGTTTCATACTCATGAATTTTATTCTCATTTTATGATGAATTAGTTGAAATGTATTCCTTAAATCATTAAAAAGAAGTATCTTAAGAAAAAGAAATAAAATCAACTTTTATCGATTCATATATTCTTATATTTCAAACAGTATTTAAATACACTTTTATCAATGTATAATTTAAAAAAAATGCGAAACGAAAGAAAATAAAATTCACAATTCGCTGAACTGGAATTCTCCTTTTGTATTAGGTTTTGAAAAGAATTTTTAATCTTAATTAATGCCGCAATGATGATAATATTTTTGTTCTTTTCTTTTCTTAAGAAAGGCAGGAAGAACAAAGAACATCAAATTACAGCAAGTTTATCAGATTGAACATAAGGTAAAATTCTAGATTCATGGAAATTTACGGGAATAGCTGCGAGATATTTTACTAAGAACCGAAAATGCAATTAACTCTAAAATGCATGTTTTTTTTTGTGTGTTTATTTTACAAAAAAATATAAGTGTTTTGAAAAATTCATAATTTAGAAAAATTACTAATAAAATAACTGATTATTTCTTTTGTGAAATCTAAAAAAATAAATAGATAAGTAATGCGCCAAACGGCTTCATTATGAATTAAACAATATATAATTATTACAAATTCACAAATCACATTATCATCACAAGTTTACAATAGAATTAAAAATCTTTTTTGTCCAACACACACACACACACACACATATATATATATATATATTCATAATATTATGAATGGTAGAATTATTCACACATCTTGCTATTTTCCCGAATCTGTAGTTTAAATCAAATCCTAATACTGTTACTGCCATATATTAGTCTTTTCTGCAAATGTTTATCAAAAAGTATTTAAGAAAGGATTTCAAAAAACTCATTGTTGCTTTTTGGAACTGTCATGTGAGGCTTATATAAAAGAAATAAAAAGAAAGAAATAGCTAAATGGTTACATGATGCACTGTAGGGTTACAAATAAATGATACACCAATTCCTTGAAATAGTACCATTTTCACAATTGCTATTTTATGTACATACCAGCTTATTCTTTTGCATATATTCATTTATGTAAAGCTGTCTCTTAAATTTTTTTCATTTTTTTCACTTCAATATCTTAAAAAGGAATGCCATGATATTTAAATATATTTTTCCGCACATAAAAGTAGTCCAGAAAATATTTCTTTTTTCTCTTTTCGAAATAATTCTATTTTTTAATATTTGATTATTTAAAATCAACATTAGATCAGAATTTCAATGAAGCTCTGTTTCATTAGCCTTTATTATATTTTATAAATGATGTAACTATATTTATTTAGCATAACACATCTCTTGACGCTCTTAACATATTTCTAAATTTACTTTTTTGCTTTCCATCTAACATAATACGCCATTTTAATACATTATAGTTTAAAGAATTTTTTTTAGAATTTTTTAATCTAAAGTATTTTCTTTTCATTTCTAAAAAAAGTAGTTTTGCTAAAACTATGTATGTGGATAAAATTTTGAATTCAGAGTAAAAAGATATATCAGAAAAATTAGAAACTTACTATGATGTAAAACTTTGTTAAAATGTATGGTTTGTGTTTCCAAATTCTATCTGAATGATATAAACTCATGTAAAAATAAGTAATGGACATGTTTTCCATGTTTATAAGCGAGACTATACGTGATGTTTTTATCAGTCGCCATCTTTAACAATTGCAAAAATGACGTGCTTTTGCTGCGAGATAGTTTACAGAATCACAATAAAATTCTTAAAGTGTATAAAATTCTTTTCGTATCTTACTCTATTCGGATATATAGTTTGATTTCTTTTCATTACAATATATGTGCGTACCTATTTTGATGCATAACAGCAACAACTGAGCTTATATAGAATTGCATTTTATACTATAATAGACTAAGAATAAAAATTTTTGGATATGAGAATTATAGATATTTGTAATTTGCTAGTGCGTTTTAATAAAATTTATAAAGTTTTATAAAATTTATATTTTAACCTTTCTAATGATTTTTTATTGAATTTGAGTGAATATGTCAGTTCAAAATCAGTTTCTAAATAGATATCTTTTCTCTTATGAGCATGCAGTCAAATTACTATATTTTATATTTTTTGTATATTTTTATTATTCTGAAATTTAAAAAAGAATAGACTTTTCTGCAAATAAATCACTTTATTGTGTAACTATGTCGATTCTCCTCTAGAAGCGAAATGCACAAATGGCAGAACCGAAATGCTGAACTATATCCACAAGCAGTGTTCTTAATCTGTATTATACACCAGCAAGTATGAGATTTGAA
>JAPMOR010032414.1:0-14963 GCA_026543865.1 Argiope aurantia | reverse complement strand
ACACAAATTTGGACGAATTACCCCTGAAAATTTTGAGGAAATCATTCGAACTTCATATAATGAAGATAAGTTGAATGATTCCAAGATCCTCTTTTCATGAGATTGGTGTGATGATTCCGATAATGTGGGAATAAAGTCATCACCACAAGTTTGAATAGCTTTAAATTCTTCCTTTAACACTTATAGCAAGCTTTTTCTTCTTCTGATTATAAATTTTTCTTAAGTAACATATTTGCAATTTTAGATTCTCAGACAAATTACTACGAGATATATCAAGGGTTGTTCGCAACATGACCTGATATGAAGTATTATTTCCAAACCTATACTAAGAAGGATTTTTGAATCGTTTTTTAAAACTGAATCCATGATTGTTATTTCTGCTCAATATATATTTTCGAAAATTTAGAAAAATATGAAAGAATAATTTTTTCAAGCGCCAATGGTCAAAAAGGTAGCAAGAAAAAAAAATAGAGATAAAATCGAATCTATTTCCAAAAGTTAAGCATAAACATGGTTTCTTATTGGAATAATTACTGTAACTAATTCAAGCTCTTGTCATATCTGCAGGGTGTTTCAGTGAACCGTTTCAGAACTTCTAAAAGGGGTAAGGTACATCCTGACAACTCGAAATCATATAGCAATGTGGTGTCGGAAATGCTTTCCTGAAGAGGTGTTGCACACAGAAGCACCATAAGGAAAAGAGACCGTAAATGAGAAATCGTTTTAATAATACATGAAAAGAAGCAAAAGGTACATGGATTAAAGTAAGTGTTCGAAGTTTCTTCCACGGGCTACAATGCACGCCTCACATCTCCGACGCATGGGCATCCGAACATTCTGGAATACTCCAGGCATATCTCGAATCTCTCCGGCAGCTACTGCGATTCTTGCAATGATCTCCTCAGCAATGTTGATAGGGGTGTCATAAACTAGCGATTTCATATAATCCCAGAAATAAAAATCAAGACATGATAAGTCGGGTCAGCGGTGGGTTGGAAGTGGGGGTCCCATGCATTGGCCTGCTCGGTCCCCCGACTTATCATGTCTTGATTTTTATTTCTGGGATTATATGAAATCGCTAGTTTATGACACCCCTGTTGAAACTGCTGAGGAGCTAGTTGCAAGAATCGCAGTAGCTGCCGGAGAGATTCGAGATATGCCTGGAGTATTCCAGAATGTTCGGATGCCCATGCGTCGGAGATGTGAGGCGTGCATTGTAGCCCGTGGAAGAAACTTCGAACACTTACTTTAATCTATGTACCTTTTGCTTCTTTTCATGTATTATTAAAATGATTTTTCATTTACGGTCTCTTTTCCTTATGGTGCTTCTGTGTGCAACACCTCTTCAGGAAAGCATTTCCGACACCACATTACTATATGATTTCGAGTTGTCAGGATGTACCCTGCCCCACTTAGAAGTTCTGAAACGGTTCGCTGAAACACCCTGTATAGACTAAGTTTATGTCCTTTCCGAAGAATCATTCTTTCAATGTTGTGAGATGGGCTTTAATTCTCTTACGAAGCTCCTCATTAGTTTATAAATCGTTGAATTTTTTTTAAGGCAATCATATGGAATAGAAATGTCTAAATGTTCCCCGAAAGTTTAAATTTTAGCATGTGGGGGGAGGTGGGTAGCTTATTGTTTGAATTTCCATTAACATTTCTTTCTTTGGAGCCATTTGATTAACCCATTCAACAGACTATTCTATTGCAGCTTTGAAACCTTCTAATTCTTCATACAAATCACGACTTTGAGCCGAGAGAATTTTCAACTTTTTTCCCCTCTTTTATATATGGAATAGAAACAATGCCAAGACATCCAAAGTAATGGTGAGCTTCAAATGAATATTAAGACTCTTCTTACATCACGTGTGACAACGAACTTTGAAGAGAGAATCGAAAAGTCTGATTCATCGATCATTCATATATATATATATATCACTTCCAGGCATTTAAGTATCTACAGCAAGCATATTTACTGGATGGCCGCTGAAAGATACAATTGGAATATTTCTCCAAACTCCAGATGCTATTCTGTAGGAGAAACATAACTCCAATAATTCTGCAACATATTAGCGGTCAGTGAGTCTCTTTAGTATATCAGGCGAACCAGGAAGGAGACAATTTTGGTCATAAATTGTTTACAAATGAACAGATGGGAATTCCTGTTGGAATTTAATGGAAATGTTTGATATAAATGGAACGATCGATGTGTTGGAAACTAGTGAGTATTCATTTTCACTTTCTGGGTGTTTTCACTTTTGGAACCGTCTTGATTGCATGATACCTAATTTCAGTTAATGCCTTACGGAAATATTTACAGAGCTATTTAACTGTGTAATTCTTAATGGTAATTGTATGATGAAAGGCATTTTTTTATTTGTATGCAAATTATATACTATAGGTGAAGTAATAAATAAATATTTAATATTTCTATTGTTCTTTTGGTTTTAAGAATGTTTGGAGATCATAAAATTTCCAATCAACTAAATCAATCACTTAAACTGACTGATTTATGAAAATTTGAATATCACTATTCAATAAAAAAAAGGAAAATTTTAGATTTTCCATCGATCGTTTTAAAGAAAATACGCCAATCAGCGCGCAGGTTTCTCAAGATTAATTGGCCTAAGATTATGAAAATGCTGAGTTTTTCTAAATTTTTAACATTCAAAACTTCATAAATAAGTGTTAGTTGATCGTGGAAAACAGAAACATTCATTCATTTATTTAAAATTTGGTGTCTCCAGAATATTTCTCAGAATATGATACCTTACTGCATTAAATTTAGACTTCATAAATTTTGAAATATATTTATGGGCCGGAACAAAATATTATTATTGATTTCATTTCAATCCTTTTGAAAGCAAAACTAAAAACTGAATTTTATGCTGAATCCGAGAAGTCTTTCTTGAATTATTCTTTGAGATATTACATAAATTATGAAAAATATTTTGTAGTTCACATAAGACTTAAATACCGAGCGATTCTGTTTGCAATACTCATATTCAATAATAATAATAATTAATAAGTAACAATAAAGATGATAAATAAAATAAAACACTTGGTTTTATTTAAAAATATCTTTATATTAATTGCAATTTCATCATTTCCACTTTAAATTAAAAATGTAGTTTTACCGAAAATGATAACAATTAGCAAAATATGTATAGTAAAAGAAACGTTCTGTATAGTATAGTGAAACTATATGTATAGTATAGTGAAAGAAACGTTCTAAACAACAGTATAAGCTTGGTATGACTATCAAAATTTGAAGATTAAAAATATTTTGTTTGAAAATCCATTAAGAGACCAGTTACTTAAAATATTTAATTGAAAATTGTAGTGAGCGGTAATACTGGCGAAACTTCTGGTCGCCAAAGGCGGCTAGTACAAATATAAAAATAATGCTATTTTATATATTTCAATGCTATTTCAGATATTTGGAATATCTTTCTTAAGATTTTTCTTTCTAACAACCTTGTAAATTAAAGTCTGATGCAAAATTTTCTTTCAAATTTGGCATAATAATTTCTCAATATGTACTACAACTCCTGAACTAGGAAATACTAATTCATACATTTAGGTATATTTTATATATGTTGCAATGCGTCCCATTGCGAAAGAAAATGAAAATTTCATGTTATTTGGTCTTTTAACTCTAATATTCAAAGAGCATGCATTGAAATACAGCTTTTTTTTGGGGGGGGGATCAGGAACTAGGTATTATCTTTCTTAAACTATAAGAATAATTTTAATTAAATCATTTGATAAACCTCTAAACTAAAAGATTTTAAGTTATTTCGATTCAGAAAACTCGTTCTCATTTCAATGTCTATTATACATTTACTAAGCATTCAATTTCAACATTTGAGTTCTTACATTTTTAAGCGAAGCGATATGAAATACAAAGTTTTTTTATTTCTTATCATTTTATATAATTCTAAATAAACAAATACAAAATATTATTACCATGAATATTTAAGTTATCAACATTATTAAATATCTAGCAGAGAATTTGACACAGACTAAGGAATCTTAAATAATCCAAACTTGCGAAACAAAACTTTGTGTTTTAGAAAATTAATTTGGTCCTTAAAACTTTTTTAAATATCTACATGTCTTTAATTGACTTTCAAGAGCTCTATTAATCATATAATTAACATTACATTTTTCACTTATTTATTTTCGTTTGAAGTTTAATAGTCATTTTTATAGTGGATAGTAAAGAGAAAAATATCTAAGAAATTATTAGTAGTCCCCTGTTAGGATTAATTGTTATTCGCAGAAGCATGCATTCTTGAAAAATACATGCAAATTACTCGATAAACTTTTTTTAAATCAATAAATGTGAGCGTATTATATTTTCTCTATGAGGTTCTACGAAATTTATTGTTTCTAAAAATGTGCAATATAATTTTGTCTTTTATTTTATAATTATTTTCGTTTTAGAATTGCTAATTGCATCATTAACTGGTACGAAACTGCTTCCTTTTTTTTCATTGTGAATTATACAAAACTAATAATAGCATAATTTGAGAACTTCTGATTTAATCTATAGAAAGTATACATACTGAATAAATGAAAAGTAAAATGTATAGAACGTTATAGACCGATTCGATAAATATTAAAAAACAATTTTTAACCTTTTCTTCTTTTCGAAATTAGACAAAAAAAATAATGAAATTACACAGAAAGTTAAAGAATTTTGAGGTAAATACTGTAAAAAAACAGTTTTAATTTTTATAAATGAAATTAGATAGAAAAGTAATGAAATTAAATAAAACGACAGAGAAGTGACGGTAAATGCCAAAATAGCATTTTTTAACAATTACTTACAGACATTACAAATGTTATACAGTTTATCCTTAATGGTTTCATTCGTTTGAAAAATCTATTTTTGTTTATTTTCTCACCAAGGGTACATTTTTATCTGCTATTCCTTTGTGTTAAATAATTTTAAATATTGTTGTGTTATATAATTAATAAACAAACTAGATATTCACAAATATGAGGATTTTGAAAGGAAAATCAATAGTAGATGTGTTGAAAAGTAGAAATAGCGTTTCTCAGAATTTTCATCTCCTTCCCTTTTTAAAAAGATAATTTGTGATTGCAGTCACTCAAAATCTAAAAGCTAATAACTGTCACGCATTCTTTGAGGTTCCCGAGCGCTTAACTAACGGATCATTTATGTATAAGTTTCAAAATGACTTTTTAGTCTTTATTTAACCAACATATTATTGTTAAAATTTAACATATAATTATGTTGTTTTTTCAGAGAAATAAAAATTGTCTTACGCCTGATATTTACCAGAGATAAAATTATAAAAAAGCTCTTTTTTCCTATTTTGCTAAAAAAATATTTTTTAGCCTAAAGCATGAATACCCAGTTCAACAACCTAGCATCTATATATCTTTCTAGATAATCTGGGTTTCTCCTTCAGAGTTTCGCTCAAACTGATCTACTGATTCTTTATTTCAATTGGAGTGCAACAGTTTATAAGAAGCTCTTGTTCTTCATAATATGTATAAAAAAGAACTATTTAAATCACCAAAATTTTATTTTGCAAGTTCTATTCAATAATGTAGCATCAATGCCCGCAAATGCATCTTGCCCTGGACAAAATTCGGTACATTTTCTAACTTATATACAGTTAAAGAACCTTCTAGAATTTGAAGGCCCGCAGAAAATTACGAATTTACATAAATAATAGATTAGAATAATTAACATAAATTTGCATAATTAACATAACTTTGACATAAAGCAAATTGAAATTAAAATTCAACTTTTGACATTCGCCTCGCTTGTATTCGAACTCGCAGCCTTCCGCTCAGCTATGAGATGCTTCGTTCAGCTGATTGTGCCATCGGTGCTTGGTCGGAAGGAACAATTTTCGCTACAATATTTTAACAAACCTTTCAAATAAAATTTTACGTAAGTATTCGAAGTACGTAATCACTAATTTAATATTTAAAAGTCAATAAATTTATATTTTACTGCTAAAAAATGAATTCAAGGCAGTCACATATTAAAACCAGAAGGAGTTGTAACTCCATAACTTTCACACGTAGTTCTAATAAAGGCGTTACTTTCGAGAATGCCTTGCACGGCACTTCGCAACTTTTGCATTGATATATAATAGTTAAAAAATATAAAATTTTGTCATGAATTTAGTATTTTTACTGAATGCATCGTGTCATCCCTATATAGTTTCTATTGTGATTTATCCATAGCGTGTGGTAAATAGTACCCGAAAATTGAATTTCTGTTTTAGACACGCTTTTCCCAACCGACTGAAACAAACCTATACTAATTCAAACAACTCTATCTTAAAATCCCATGATAAATTTGAGCCACTGCGTTTTTGATTTATCACATTTGCATGTCTCCGAAAGTACAGACTGGTAGATGGACAACTTTTTGTTGGATTTCGGTCACAATTTGATAGGTATTTACACTATAGATGATAAAAATTGTGAACCGAATTTTATCTATATATTTGTCTTGGCTTTGCAGTGAGTGTGTTAATTTATATTCTAACAGCCGTATATATATACTTCCAGTGAACTTATTTTATTCAAATTTGATATAAATCTACGAATTTGTTACAATGGCCGTAGACAAAATTTCCTCCTTTAGCTCAAATCATATTTAAAAGATCTTTATCCCATATGGACTGAAATTTTCCAAAAATAGGTTTTTCGAACTCAAGGAAATCTAAAACGTGAAAATTCGTCAAAATCTAGAGATAGAAGTTTTTGACGATTGCAGTATTTTCTCTATATTGCTTATATGATAAAGTTAAAATTTATCAATGATTTCAAACACATACAGTGACGATTTTGATACTTTTGGTAAAATATCGTAATATGAAAAGATAACTTCTTCTCATATACGTTAAATGTCACAATACAATACAAAATTACCCACATAAAACCCAATGCTTCAAATCCATGCTATGTAGTATTTATCTTCTGCGGTCCAGTATCTCCTGGTGGTGCAAATGAACTCGGTCGGGAAGCCAAACATAATTTGCTACTCGAGACAGTCACTAACATAACTGCTCTGAACGGAAGTCTAATTATTCCACATCTTCAACTGCTATTGAGGGTATATGGTCTAGCGATTCTGCACTTCGATGTTGATGGTAGGAGCTAATGGAGATTTCCTGGAAACCTTCCAGGGAGGGTTGAAGTTCATCATGGTCCCTCTTCATAGCTGTTGACCTGGTGAAGATGTTACTGTCTATGTAACGGACATTACAAATAGACTAAGTCAGAGGCAAGCTGTTCAGTTCTAATGCCAGTCTGTTAGAATAGTTAGAATTAGCATCAGCTGCTTTGCCTGATAGAGAGAGTCAATTAATAGTATAATTAAGACGGCTGTTTTACCAGACTGTAATATATATATAAATATATATTAAACAAATTCTATTTAACGTTCTTTTAAGCAACAATGTGAATAATCTTTTAATTCGACAGGAGAGTATGGCTGCGGCCATATTTTAAATATCCATTATTCATTAAATTTACTTGCAGAATCATTTATAGTACTAGTGATTCTTTCTTAATATGCTGTTTAAAGCACCTTCAAATTTTAACAAACACTTTTCGCATTTTTCACATTATAAAGCGTTACTCATGAGATAATGAAAAGTAAGGGAAAAAGATATGTGAATAATTCTGGCTTTACATCGCTTACAATTTTTTGGCATCATTTGTATTCAAAATATCATTGCATTACGACTATTCCTCTACTATTCTTTTCTATAGTACCGAATAATCGATATTGAAAATACTGCTTTAAAACATAATAAAAAATTACGTGTTTGGTACCTGACCTGTAAATTCATAAGCAACGCCAAGATTAATGGATTTAAAGCCATGAACAATTTATACATAAAGAAAAGTGAACACAGATAAAGCGAGTTATTTAACATAATTCGGGTAATTAGAGAGTCACTTTATCATCACTATTGTAACTATAGCATTAATTATATTACCTATACATGTTAAAGATAATTTCGAAGATCTAATAAAGCATAGATTTGAATTATTATATTAAACTAAATTATCAAAGTTTAAATACAAAATAGATGAAATCAGAACTTTCAGATTTTTAAAATAACAATGATGTATTATGAACATGCAAATTAGCATTAATAAATCTTTTATTTTAGATAAAAGTAAATTATTTATTTGGATTATGTTTAAAATCATAAATGTAAGATACAAGGTACAGGACAATCCTTTTTCATTGAATGATAATTTTAAAATGTATTGTGTAAGTGAAGAAAAAGCAGTTTGGTGTGTAATGTCGAAAAATTATCTAATTATATGCATAAATAAAAGAAAATCGAAATTTTCTGAATCAGCAAAAATAATAATTTTCTATAGTGGTATAAGTTACCGATTTTCTACTCTTTTTTACACTTCAGAGATATTTTTTGAACTATATCCCCTTCTTCTTCATTATCTGATTCGGAATTGAGAGAATTCTTCAGATATTATTAAAAAAAAAGACCAAACATGTTGCAATATAACCATCGCAGAAATTTATAGAAAAAAATCTACAAATTATGTACTTGTTCTATATAACGAGATTTTCGAAATATAAATCTATACTACCTTCATTTAAAAACGTTGAAAACATCATCATTTTAAAAATTTAACCTCGTTTTTAAAATTGCACTCAAACTTTGATATTAATTTAAGCACTAGATTTTCAAGATATTCTTCCCAAAGTACTACACTAACAAAGGTAAAGAGACGATTTTTTCAAATCTTCGAAATGAAATTACTAACAAGAAATTTTATTTTTATTTTAGTTTTATTTTTATCTACCAATTCTTACCTGACGCGTTATAATCAACTATTTTTCAAATTTTGAGCCATACAAAAAGTAAAGGATAAGTAGTTAAATATTTTTTTTAAGTTAAGTAAGTTAAATGATAGTAGCAGTTTTGCATTGTTTGTTAATTATCATTTTGACATAATTATCGATTTAAATTTCGAATGTTTTCTAGTTCATTGAGCTAGTCAGAAACGCCATTGCAAATAACAGGTTTAATCAAAAACATTATGCCCACATTTCATGATCTTAAATATCACAGTGGTATGAATTACGACTGCTAAATGATTCATTTCGCATAGAAGATAAATCTACACTATTTACATGATTGAAAACTCCCACATCTACGAAAGGTCATGAAATTATCTAAAAAGCAAATACATAAAAATGAATGAAATGTTAAGTGAAACGAATGAAGGAAATGTAAAATAAAATGAATGAATGAAATGTTAAATAAAATGAATGGATGAAATGTTAAATAACTGTATACTGGTGGTAGAAAGCGTAATAAATTGAAAATTCAAATTCTAGACTTGGCACACAGCGATAAATACATTTCATGCCAATTTTGATACGCTTAATTATTGTAGTTAAATTAATGGTCAGTTTTCCTTTTTCTAATTTTTTTTTCTTCAGTCAACTTAAGTTATATCTACTTTCTGCAGCAAAGATTCCTTTCATATAATATAATGGGATTATTAGACGCACTATAACAAGCGAACGATATTATTCAGGCCATTACTGCATTTTCAGTGTCCTTCATTGGATTATTTAAGTCACTGACATGGTTTATTTAATCGCTTTTCAACTTAGTTGACGCGAGAAAATTCTCACGGGTATAAATTGTTTTTCATTTTGGATATTCAGTTATCAAATTCAAATTATCCATTTAAAAATAAATAATTTTCGAAGCGACAAATTAGAAAGATTTTTAATGCAAAATAAAGCAATATTCACAACAGTGAATTCAGCAATATCCACAACAGTGAACAGCATTAAAAAACTAAGAATACTGTTCATTTTTGGATCCTAAAACCGTCCGAGCGTTTGCGCATGCGTCAGGATACGTTTATTTAGTCAAAATATTGGTGAGAGGAAATATGAGAAAGAATATGTTTACAATAATTTGAATGCGGACTACAAACATTAGATATTAATCGGATGACTTAGGAAGCTTAGAAATTACAAGGAACTGTTACTATGTTGGGAAAAGATGCTAATTCCCAATAAAATGAAATCGAGTTTTATTTACTGTGACAAGCCAAAATATTAATTTATAATGAATAAATAAAAGATTTCTGCTCTTAAAATTTTACAATTATCTTTTTTACAAAATAATTCTTTAGGTTAAAACACTTTTATATGTTTGTTATTGATTTTTTCAAAACATTATATTAACAAAGGTGGATATGTTCAGTTGAATGTAATGATATTACATAAAATACTTTTGTGACAGCACTTTTTTGCCACTTTCACTAGTCATATAGGCAATCAGTATGCAATTTTGAGTTGCAATAAAATAGTACAATAAGAAATGACACACAGCACTCACATGCACCCGAAAAAAATATAGAACGAAATTAATCTAAAGTGAAAGAAATCGAGGTCAAAGAACTCCGGAAATGCACTCATCCTTCCATAGCTCACCCCTTAGCGATATATAATTGTCAAAAAATTGTCGTTCTCGGGATATTGAAACGAATAATATATTCCGTTGTTTTTCTAGCTAAGATATATATTTTTATACCTTTTTGTATTGGTTAGATTCAATCAGAAAATAATTACAAACGAAACCTGAAAACTTTCTTACTACTCAATCTTCGATTATATGTTTTGTTAAAAAGCCAAAGCATATATCAAAGCAAGGATATAAAAAAGCCTATCTCAGGGCAGAGTTAAATCACGTTCTGCTCCATATTATCGAACAGCCATGCATCAGACCATAAGATATCAAGAAGAAGAGGTGGAGGCTAGGGAAGGAAAAAAAATCTTCAATGGTTAGATATGACACGATCGATGTCTAGCTAATTATAGTCTAGAAGACAGTGTAAAAGCTAACTCTTGTCTCAAGGGCATCTTATATCAGACTGTTGTGAGGAAAGTTTTCTTTTGTCTTGCTAGCCCTTTTCTTCTTCATTTAAGAGTTCAGGTGCGATGGGTTCGCCGTTTAGCCGAATGTTTTATGGCCGTGATAAGAAAAAATTGCATTTTTTCCCCTCTGCTAACGTCTGGCAAGTATTTGTTAGAAAAATGCATAGTCGATGATTGGGATTGATTGGCTTAGGAGAGAATGCATCAAGATAGAAAATAATAAATGCAGGATTCTCTAGTTTGGGGAAGTTGTTGAGGTGAAATTGTTTAATGTTGCAATTCTAGTGCACAATATGGAACAATTAATGGAACCAAAAAATCGTATAAACTGCTAGTATAAATGACAGAAATAAAGAAGTTTTGAAACGTAAAGAGTTTAGGAGATAAAACAAAAATACTTATTTGTTTAAAAAATTCTTATTTTGGGTAAATTAATTATTCATTTAAATCGCATCTGGGATACAATATTAAGAGATATTTCAAAAACACATTCAATTTTTTATACCAAGGAATTTGATATTGATGTTAATGCTTCACAATGTAAAAAAAAAAAAAAACCTATATTTTTCTGCTCTCATATGTAGATTTCAGCTGAAATTCCCACAAATATTTCGATTATAATGTACAGTTAACTGGAATAAAACCGAGATAAATGCGGGCATTATACTTTCTATAAAATTTAGGACTCCGGAGGCTTCATTTGTTAAATAATGTGTCTATTGATTTTGTTAATTTGAGAAGGATTATGTAATGCTCTACTTGATAAGAATATGCTTATTTTTGAAGGAAAACAGAAATTTCCTCCCCATTTTGTGAAGAATAGTTATTCTTAGAAAGTTTGAAATGCCATTTACTTCATATACTTGTTTCATGTTTGTAAAAGGGGAATTATGTATTCGAATTGCCAGACACAATTTATTTTTAAAAATTTAGCTGTGTGCTGGAGTTATCAAAATTTTTACTTTTGATTTTCTTAAAGCAAACCATTTAACCATCATTTTTTAAAAAATTTAACTGCATTTTTTTTATACTGTCTCCATCTGATGGAGAATTTGAGAAAAATATGAATTCAAAATTCCTTTATACTTATAATAAATTATAAATAAATTATTAAAAGAATAAAATAAAATAAACATATTTAATTGCTTTTCAGCATGCCAATAAAAATTGTGCTTTCGATTTTATAGTTGAATTTTTTTCAGAATAGTTAAGTTATTTTTTTCCTTTTGAGAATAGACTAATAAAATAAAATTATTAATTTAAATATTCCTCTTCATCAGAAATATGTTTTTGAAATATCAAAATGTATATTTTCCCTTTAATGAAATCTTAATTTAATCTTCATACACAAATCATAAAAGAAATTTTGTATGAAACTATTTGAGAAGGACAAAATTTATATTGAAAGATCATGATTAATTTCTTTAAAAAAATTTTTACATTTCTTGTTAAAAATCTCAGTCATAGTATAGCAAAATGTTGATCTTCATTTTTTAAATTTTTGTTTTTACACTCAATAATATAGCTTTAAGATGAAAATATAAAAATGTGATTAATATCGTAGTTATGAGGGTGTTTTAATATGAAGTAATTATAAAGACTTATTATTGAAATTGGGTGATTGATTTAGATTTTTGCTTATTGTGCTAACTGAGGTAGTTTGATTTAGCTTATATTTATTCTTCTTGTATATTTTAAATACAAGATAATAAAGAGCGATGAAATAAAGACTTACTTTCTTGCAATAAGCAAGAAAATTTTTGGAAATTAATCTCAGCATTGAGTAAATATACAAGTACCTGTTAATGATTATCTATTTGGACACTTTTTTCTGACCGATTGAATAAATTTACAATAGCAGTAAAAAAAAAATCCTAAACCAAATATTATCTGTTTATCGTCTTATGTTTTTAAATTGTTAAGATGAGAGACATAAGAAAATACAGACCGACAAATGTTTCATAGGATTCCTTTAATTACAAGTTTGAGTAGAATATACTATCTAGATACCAAATTTTTGTACAAAATTTTATCCGTCTAGCTCTTTAAATTTTGTAGTCATTATATTCATTTGCACTATGACAGTCTGATCAATAGGCTTTCTGCCAACAGATTTCGTTCACGTTTATAGAAATATTTTCATTTAGTTTAAAATTCATCTAAAATATTTTTAGCCTTCTAACTCAAATTTTTCATTTGATGGATTCATATGCAGACAGACGCAATTCCGTAAAAAAGAGGTTTTCGAACTCAGGGAGATCCGAAACACGAAGATCTTGATGTTCTGTTTTTTTCCGATGACAATACTTTGTATATTTCGAACATAGAAAAATAAAAGTGCATAATTCTTATGTATAAAGGATTTCCTGTTCATATCTTGGAAAGTCATAAATCTGTTAAATACAGCCTCAATAAAATAATTTCTATCATAATGTGTCTGTTCTTGTGATGGCACTTTACATGTCCGCTGACAGAGATTTAAGCCGAGTGAGCGTCTCTTGTTTTTTCAGAAGCGCCAACTAGGACCAGGCGTACAACTTAGCTGCATCATGCATCACATTCGCTACCACAACCTCTTTTTACAGGGGGGGGGGAGCACATTCACACACTTCACAGAGAGAAGATGAACAACCATGTCCGAACCGGGATTTGAACTCAGGGTGCCCAGGCACGGGGAAGAACGCGCTACCCTATGCCAGGACGCCGTTACATAACATGTCTAATTGCAATTATCTGATATACTCTCATGGAGGAATGACGTTCTCATTCTGTAGATGATAAAGAAAGCACTTTGCAGATAATTTATATTCTTAGTAATTTAAATGCGTTTAACTCTTTAAAAAAGGAGGATTTTCCCTTATCCTCAAACGACTAGCATCTTCGCCTGAAGGAGTGCAATATCTTCAATATAAAATAAAAGAAATAAATAATTAAAAAAACTTTGATCGTTTAAATTGTTATATTCCTGAGGAAATGTATGCAGTCCTGATTCGAGAATTATTCACTGAATTTAAAATACTTTGAATAAAGGAATATCTTCCCTCTAATATCGTTTAATAAATTATTTATAGTAAATAAATAATGAATAATAATTTAATAAATATTTAAAACCGTTGTTTATAATTGAAATGATTTCCGTAATACTAGATCAAAAAAATCTTCATTCAGTAATATATCTACTAAAACAAGAGATGCGATTTATATTCTAAAAAATAATAAAAGAAATGTACTTCAAAAAAAAATTTAATAACATTTATAAAATGTTGATTTTATTGTCAAAAGAATAATTGATTAACTGAATAAAAAAGAAATAATGTATCCATACAGTTGAAAGCGACACGATTAAAGAATTCATATAACTCAAAATTAACTCAGTAGATATAATTTAAACAAATTCTTATTATTTCCACTTAACCAAAGATTCAAAGAATGACTTTTGTAATCGATAAATATAGTTTATCTTTCATCACTGTAAAGCTTAGTAAAATATCGAATAAAATTGATATGCCTGCCATTTTTAAGAAATAAAATATTTGAAGCTATTTCGACAAATCAAATTTAGCGAGTACTTCTAGTGAATGTTCAATCAAACATTTATGTGTGATTCGTAAGATTATGCCACTTCAATTAATTTTCATCTTTATTTTTAAAGGAACAAAAGACATTAAACGTCGAAATACTGCTTCTGATCACGAATTTAATTTATACCCTAAATACTATAAAGAGAAAGAAAGATTGCTCAACGATTTCTAAGCGATAAAACAAAAGCGACGGCATTAAAAATCATTCGTGATTTAATGTTTCATTTTAAGTGTTCTAGTTCATAGATAAATCAATTACTCCCGAGTTATCCATTAAAATGCAGCTGATACTTTTATGGCTGAACTGTGTTCAATTCTATGTTCGTTTAAACTGACGACTCGAATTATTCCTTTTCACGACAGATGGTGATATGTGAACGTAGTTTTCATTCGTCTTCAATTTCTGATAGTAATTGAAACTTTCAAGCTTTTTTTTT
>JAPMOR010032399.1:169114-193976 GCA_026543865.1 Argiope aurantia | reverse complement strand
TTTTATGTGTAGTTCTCTAGGCCTTCTACACTATGTCGAAATCTTGTGCCTTTTGTTGTTGATGTTACCAATAAACCACATAAAAGACAACATGTGTCTTCAAGTCATTTCACTCAGGACCCAATCTTCACTATCGAATAAATTATTGTGTAATCAAGAAAAGCAAAGATAATTTAGTTAAAATAACAATGGCCACAATAGTAAAAAATCACGAAAATGACAAATTTTGTAACTTCTGAAGAAATAATTTCAGATTAATATTATATTTTTTTCCAAATAAGATCAAATTGTTTTATTTGAAAGAGCGAAATTGTTTTCATTGGACGAGTTAAATTATTTAGATCAATAAAATTATAATTCTAATCTATTTTTATAACAAAATGGCATTTTCTAATAAATGACATGCAACATTCAAATATTCCTATTATTGACGCTTGCTGATATTTCAGTACTGATAGGAATATTATTTTAATAGTGTAAATAAGTATTTATTTTTAGTATATTTTCTTATTTTCATTCATAAATAATCGATATTTTTTCTTTTCATTGTACTATTTTTTTTTTAATTTTACAGCTCTGATCAATCAGGCGTCCCTAAATTTCAAGGCACTTGTAATGAGGCATGCTACTGCTCCCCAAGACAATACGACCCTGTTTGTGGAACTGACAACATAGTTTACTATTCTCCTTGTTTCGCTGGCTGCAAAAATACTTATCAACTACACAGTACAAAGGTAATTGTTTAACTACAAAATTATCATTATTAACGGTATTATAGTAAAAGAATAGTATTACACAAATTGTATTATATATTTTGAATAGTACTTCCTAATTTTGTTAAATAATATCCATAATATAATCAACCAGAGTTGACTGTAACGCTAGGTACTATTGATGGAACTGCGAATATTTGTACCTTTAAAAAAAATTGTTTTTCAATTTTAGTGAAATAAAACAGAGAGCATTTCACGGATTACAGAAATGCATATTTTGTATAGGTGTGAAAATTCGAAAGTTTATCAGGTTCGCGACTATCCGGCCTAGTTTTCTTTTATCGCTATTAAATGAGGAAGTCAAGGCATTGCATTGTCAAGGGATTAGAAGTGGGCGTTTGCTACTATCCTCCTACATGTGGTGTGCAAAATACAAGTTGTGAGTTTAGAGGTAAAGAGCAGCATTCTGCTCGTTGTTCATTGTTTTATCATTGTGTAACGGACCTCAGTTGTTGTCGCTGTTCCTGATTATAACCGCACATTACTTACAGTATTCATAAATTGTTCTTGGGGTTATGCTTAATGTTTTCTAAGTGTACCACAGTGAAGATTTCAAAACATGTAATAAACGAAAAAAGTTGTAGTGGCTAAAAAAAATAATTACTCTCTGTACAGCGACTAGACTCAGGTGTAACAGCAAAAAATAAAACTTCAGAGTTAGGAGTTGGAAAAAGTACAATGGGGGACTGGTAAAAAATCGGGCAGAAATTGAAAGGTGGCGTGTTGCACCAGCTAGTGGAAATGGAATAAAAGTAAGAAACACCCTTCACATTATACGTAGCTTGAGATGAATAGAGAGCTTTGTAGCCAATAAGAAGTGAGAAAATGCATATTATAACAGCGTGTTTTGGTATAAAAACTTCGTCTTCTGGTATTGGTGGGAAAAGAAATGAGTATAAAGAGATCCGGCCTACCCTTTCGCCATATTAAGCCGGATACTCGGGAGTGTACTATGTATCAAATTTGATTTTGTGATATTTTTTTTAACTATAGGTGTTATTGTGTTTCATATTTTTGTTTCAATCGGTTGTTAAGAACTCGTCTAAGATCTAAATACGATTTTCGAATACTTTTAACATCACTTCTAATATTCCGTAACTATTGTACTTCAAAGACACGCAAGACGTTCTCTGGAATAAACCTTTATTATGGAGTATGCGAGATCAATTCGAAAAGACCACTGCCACTGATTCTTATCAATAGTTACCTTTTTTAAATTCTTAACTGCGATAAAAATAATTTTGTGCAATATGTTATTAAGAACCCAATAGAGCTTTTGTAAGAAAGCGTTTATCTTCTTTAGGTTTATGGTGATTGTGCCTGCATTGAGCATGAGGGACGTAATGTTACTATAAATGGACAAAACGTTGTAATCCAGGCATCTCGAGAGAAGTGTGTGAATTATTGCAGTTACATGCCGGTCTTTCTTCTACTTATTTTCCTTTCCATGCTCTTCACGTTCTTGGTCAGCATGCCATCCCTTTCTGGAACCCTCAGGTCAGTAATTTCATTTCTTATCAATTTATGGAAACTTTTTTACTTTCTCATATACCAAGTATAGAGAAAGTATAGTAATCTTCAAACAATTCGAACTCGAGATTTTGACAAATCTGGACGTTTAAGACATTCCAGAGTTCGAAAAATGTATTTTTGGGAAATGTCTATCTGTCTGTCCGTGACAAAAATAAAGTTTTTAAATGCTCCATGTGCATCATATTTTTAATTATAACCCTGAAGTTTTTCTGTTATACTGTATAAACTATTTAATTTTGTATGAATGGATCATTTATTAACCTTAGAACATTTTATTGAAGACTTCAAGCAATATTAGTAAAATGATTTTTTTTTAATTTTCAAAAACTGCCAACTAATTCAAATTTGGAAATAAAAATTGTGTTTTGAATAAATTTAAGCATGCAAAATTTTTGTATAGAATTAAAATATCTATTTTAAGAATCTGAAAAAATAAATTTATATTCTATTCTAATGCGCATGGAATAATTTAAAGTTTTATATTTTAATATTTTTTTTTCATTTTAAAAAAAATATTAATACATTTGATAAAAAAATTTTTTAAAACATTAGACTAGTATTCTAAAATTTTCATGAAAATTTCAAAATAGTGTCTCAGAAAATGAGAAATTTTGGCTTCAACATCCAGTGTACGCTTAAGGGAAAATACATATAAAAGAAATTAATGCAAAAGCTGTTCTTTTTGACGAGGCAATTATTCTTCTAATTTGAATATATTGCTACAAATCTGCAATGTTGCTTCTTAGCACGGTTATTTCAATCACTGGAAAGACGGTTTTAAGATCAGTTCTGTTGGGTGCTGATCGGGTGCCGCTCTGTAATCTCAGAGCTTGGCGACAAACTTAACAACCCTTTAGCTACTTGGCAACGAATTTGATGACTTTGGCGACAAAATAGATATTACTGGAAACTTCCATAATTTTAGAAGTTGCGTCAATAGGAACCGAGATATGCCTGGTTGGTCCAGAACCTTCTCTGTCCGCCACCCAGGAACTATAAAAGGCCGGCAGTCTCAAGCCGAAGTCAGTCAGTCGTGAATAGAGTCGCAATCGTGGAAAGAGTCAACGGCAAATAGTTGGATCAGCTCGGCGAAGAGCAAGCGTTGTGTGGACCCTAATCGATTGCTGAATTGAGCTTGTGTTTGTGTTTATTGTGGAAGCAGCATCGAATCGTGTAGTAGTGAGTCTGCATTTGGATAAAGCTAAAGCGAGGAGACAGTATTGAATTGCAGACGTTTGGAGAGACCGTAGAGTGAAGATGCTTAGATTCCCTCCTCCTGCTGAATTTTGTCTGGTTGCTTTGCGTGCTGTGGTTGTTATTACTACCAATTACTACTTGTGGGTTACTGTTTATTAAAGTGTGCTGCTGTATGTTGCCTGTGTTCGTCTCGGCTGTATATTTGTCGTCTTTGTATTAGTGTCTTTGTGCTAAATAAAAGTCGTCGTCTTTTGTTATTGAAGGACTGTTTCCTTTATCGACCAACAACTCGGAAAAAGAACCTCGAAATTCTGTAACAATATAATAGATCACGCAGGATTTAGAATAACTGCTCAAGTGCAAGACGAAGTATCTTTCATGAAATTTTTTTTGGAAAGTATGTCTTAGCTCTATAATTCTAAAGTTGATAATTATTCGCCGCTGTGGCTTGATGGTAAGTTCTCGGTTTCGGTACAGGAGAGTTCCAGGCTCGGAACTCACCAATGAACCACTGTATAAGCAGGTCTGGTACTCATTAAGTCCATCGAGTGTAGATGCTCTCCCGCTGGTGCGGTACGAAAGCTTCGAGTGGGGTGCCAGTTCAGAGGTCGTACTTAGCATCTGAATGCGGCTATCAATTATGAGGTTTCACCCAAAATAGCCCTAGTGTTGCTTTTAAATCTAGCTAAACTGATAGTTAAATACATGTGTTTCTTTTTTCTTAAAAATGTTGCCTTAAGTTATTAATTAAAGAATACAATGTAATTTAAAATTTCTCTTTTAGATGTGTAGCTGAAAGTCAAAAGTCATTCGCTCTTGGTGTTCAATGGATTGCAGTTCGATTATTGGGTATGAAAATATTTCTCAAAAATAGTTAATATTAATTATGTGTATTTAATTAGAAACAGTGCTTTATATAATCATAATGGTGCATTCTAAATTAACTTGTTGTTGCATATTCTGAATCATGATAATATTTATTGAAATTAGCATGATAATATTTATTGGATGGACAGTATTTATAAATTGCATAATGTGCCATGTACATGTAATCTTTCAAAACACTGTAACGGTCTGACCATCAAAAGCAGTGCTATCAGAATTAGCAAATCGTTATTTCTTGAGTAGTAGGCTCTCATTAAATAGAGTTGTTTCAAACTTTTAATCAGATTTTTAATTCATTAAAGGTGCAATATCAATTTAGGGAGGGGGCTCCTTACATTGGAGGACATTAGCGCATAAAACAATTTACACTACTTGAAATTCAAGCCATTAACTTTTTAGTGATACCAATTTTATTTCCGTACTTTTGTATCTATATTTGGCATTTAAAAATATTTTTATATATATTTGATAACTGTACTTTTCATTCTTTTAGCTAATATGCTTATACAAGTGAATAATGTAATTACATTAAATACGTTTTTGTCACTACTAAACTTAAAAGCAAAATTTCAAAAATAATACAAAGATAGACCAAAATCCTCAATATATTGCTTTATATTTCACAGTAACACATTTCATTGTTTTAGCTGGTATATTCGTACACATGTATAATATGATCATCTATACTTATAATAAAGCTCAATGTGTGTGTGTGTGTAAAAATTAGGCGAAATTTCGGCGTGTTTCTGCTATAACTTCCGAAAATATTACCGCACAAAAAAGATTTTTACATTAAGTCAAAGATCAAACATTTATCTTTTAAATGATAAAAATGTTTTAACCTTAAAATTAAATTTCTATTTTTAATGAGTTTTTAAATAAATATTTTAACTTTGTTTTTCAACAATTTTTTTCGTACAAAATAAAAATAAAATTTTAGCTGCACGAACACGTTTCGTATTCATTGGAAAAAATTTGCTTTTTTCAAAGTGTTGCCATCACATTGATTAAAGCTCTAACTGAAATTAAATTAAATTTTTTTTTGGAAATGAAATCTGCAAAAATATAATTTTCGGCACGTGTCTGTAGGAAATGAAACCAATATGAAATATTCTTTTTTCTAAAAAATAAATTCAAGAAAAATTATTTTGTGATCTTTTACACTCTCTATATTATTAATCCAATAAATCAGTTTTATTTTAAGGCAAGTTTTGTTTAATATGAACAGGATATCCATTCAAATCAGGGCCACACAGCTAATTTGTAAACCTTTAGTAAGACACACATCTGTAAAATGGTCTAAATGGAAAATGATTATATTTTATGTAACTTGATTCAATAAATACTCTAATACGAATACTCTCTACGAATTTTTGATTTTACATAAAACTTCTGCTATGAAAATCATGATTAACAAAATGTTCTTGAAACACTAATATTTTAAATAAAAAGAGTTAATTACCAATCAACTAAAGCAATCACTTAAACTGTCTGATTTTTGAGAATTTGAATATCACTATTCAATTAAAAAAACGATAATTTTTGATTTTTCATCGATCGTTTCAAAGAAAATACGCCAATCAGCGCGCAGGTTTCTCAAGATTAATTGGCTTAAGATTATAAAAATGTTGAGTTTTTCTAAATTTGTAACATTCAAAACTTCATAAATAAGTCTTAGTTGATCGTGGAAAATAGAAACATTCATTCATTTATTTAAAATTTGGTGTGTCCAGAATATTTCTCAGAATATGATACCTTACTGCATTAAATTTAGTCTTCTTAATTTTTGAAATATATTTATAGGCCGGAACAAAATATTATTATTGATTTCATTTCAATTCTTTTGAAAGCAAAACTAAAAACTGAATTTTATCCTGAATCTGAGAAATTTTTGTTGAATTATTCTTTGAGATATTACATAAATTAAGAAAAATATTTTGTAGTTCACATAAGACTTATATACCGAGCGATTCTGTTTGCAATATTCATATTCAATATTAATATTAATAAATGAATAACAATAAAGATGATAAATAAAATAAAACGCTTGGTTTTATTAAAATATATCTTTATATTAATTGCAATTTCATCATTTCCACTTTAAATTAAAGTTGAAGTTTTACCGGAAATGACAACAAATTAGCAAAATGTATATAGTAAATTGAACGAAACGATCTAAACAACAGTATAAGTTTGGTATGATTATCAAAATTTGAAGATTAAAAATGTTTTGTTTGAGAATCTATTAAGAGATCAGTTACTTAAAATATTTAATCGAAAATGGTAGCGAGCGGTAATACTGGCGAACCGGCTATTCGCCAAAGGCGGCTAGTATTAAATACATTTGTGTGTGCATGTTATCACCTATTAAAGTTAGAAGCAAATGCTCAAAATTAATATAAGATAGACAGCATATTTTACAGCAATACTTTTCATTGTTTTAGCTAATATATTTGTAGGTGTGCATATTAAATACATTTTTCAGTATATGTAATTACCATTATAATGGGAGAAAATTTTCAAAAATAATATAAAGTTAGAATAATCAAACCTAATTCATTAACACACTATTGTATATTTTACAGCAATATTTTTCATTGTTTTAGCTAGAGTTATTGTTTTAACTTATTAGTTTATATATGTGCATAATATGATCATATTAAAGATATTTATATCTACATGTTATCACTATTATAATTAAGAGTAAATATTCTGAAATAATATAAAGATAGATTCATCAAGCCTAAATCGTTTAAATACTACAGCATATTTTACAACAATACTTTTTATTGTTTTTGCTAATACACGTGTTTAATGCAATCATATTAAATTCATTTTTGTATATACATCATCGAAACTATATCAATCAATACTTGTCAATAGAAAGTTTTCAAAAATAATATAAAGATAGATTAATAAAACCTAAATCATTAACATACTATTATATATTTTGCAGCAATACTTTTTCTTCTTTCAGCTAATATATTGATACGCATGCATAATTTCAAATTAAATATATTTTTATGCACATGTTATCACTATTATAATTAAGAGCAAATTTTCAAAAAATAAAGATTGACTAATCATGCATAAATCTTTAACATACTGTATTACAGCAAAATTATTTTCGAGGTTTTTAAAATTTTTTCTTTTATATTTTAGGCACTATACCTGCTCCTATTTTATTTGGATCGTTAATCGATGTCAGTTGTGAACTTTGGCAAGACACGTGCAAAGAACAAGGCGCCTGCCTATTTTATGATAACCAACTCATGAGCACTAATGTTCTTATTTTGGCCTGTGTTCTTAAATCCCTGTCCTGTATTTTCTTCTTTTTTGCTTGGCTGCTCTACTGCCCTCCAGGAGGCTCTGAAGAAAGTGCAGAAAATACCACAAAAGTTGACAACTGTGACCCAATGGAACTGAACCATAAAGAAATCATCCCAACTGATAATTTTAATAATAAGTCAAATTCAGATGTTCTCAAAGATAAAGTCACAAATGGGAATATAATTTGAATCTTTATTTCAATCTCAAAATGCATGTCTTTAATCTGTACTACAAACCCATAGAAAATGGGCAATATCATAAGGAAATATGAATGCTGTATATAATTGTGGAAACAGAGACAGATTTCTGATTTGCAGTAGGCGAGGGGGTTTTCAGATAGATCAATAAATTAATGTTATTAGCCTAATTATCACATGAATAAGTTTGTAAAAATTACATATTTGATGTATTGTAAAATATTAGGACTACAATGTGTATTTACATTCAATTGTTTAAATCACTATTAAATGAATCAAAGGTTAATTAATTATTTTTTCAAAAAATATATTAGGATGTTAATTATTCATTAATTGTTTAAGCTATTTTTTGGTTGACAGATCTTTTAAAATGATTATTTTTTAAGTTAATGTATATTTGAAATTTATTATTTGTTATAAATCTTTCATGAAAATTAAATGCATATTTTCCTATTAAATAAATCAATTAACTAATAATTGTGATCAATTTTCAAGAATTTTATTACTTTAATTTTAAATAATTAACTTAAAAATAAATAAATGGAATCATATATTTTTATAGTATTTAAAATAAAAATTAAATTGAATAATTTACAAATTTTGGAAATAAACTAATCATTTATTAAACAAAGAGCACCCTGATATGCTTCCCTAGGACTGTTAAACTCCTAAATCTGCCTTTGCATGGTCCGTGTTGCCAGTAGTAATGTACTTTTGGGGGAAAATATCTGTGAATTGGAAATACAATTGAATAATTGCTAAAATAGTGAGGACACTTGAATGTGGTGATCTCTGAAAAAAAATAGTAACCTCAGACTTAAATTTAAATTTTTCCACATAATATCAAATTACATTACTAGATATTAAATAACCAAAATATTCTAAGGGACGGATTAAATAAATTAACCCTTTGCACTCGGATGTCCCCTCTCAGATACCATTCAAAACAGTGTATCATTTTAACGTTTTGTTTATTTATTTTATAATTCAGATTATTAAAAGTTTACCTACAGAAAGGTAAGAAGCGATAGATTATTTAATAAAAAATTAAGAGTAAAAGAATACTATATGTTCATCAAAGCAATAGACCAGTCCTTGTATTAGGTGAATAATTATGCATCGAATTATTTTTACGGGTACAATCAATCAATCAATCAAATTATGATGGAATTTTAAAAAATCCTATTATCTGATAAATAAATATCCTGAGAGTCAAATTTCAGAATTCATCATTTATTGTTGTCTTTTGGATGTTTGACGGAAGTTCTATATTAATAGAGTATTGTCAATAAATTTTTTATGAAATGTGATAATTTTAAAACGAACTTTTTTTTATGTGTGTGAGCATTAGTTAGAATTTACTGATTCTTCAACAAAATAATCAGAATGCTCAAAGAAGGCCGTTAATTGATATAATGTTGGGAAATAAAAGTATTGTCATTGATAAAAAAAATATTGAGGTAAACGAAATTAAAAAAATTATAATGCATAGTTTCTGATTATCCAATAACTGATTTTACTTTAAAAAAAAGGGATTTTCTTGTTGTTATTGCTGTATTATAACTGACATACAGAACTCTTCCAAACTATTGATACACTTTGATTGAGCTGTTATTGACCTTGACTTCACATAATTGCTGTTGTGAACAATGTCCATACACTGTAGATTTTCTAGTTTGACTAATAACAGCTGAAAAATCCTGATTTCAAGATCCTGTCACAATATTATAAGAAAAGTAGTTATTGATGAAACTCATGATATTTTTTTATATAATTTTATTTTGAAAAAAAATCAAGAGATATCTGGTGACTTTGGCTGTCATTCGATGAGAACTCCCCAATAATCATAATCTTAATTTCGTGTATTGATGTGAACTCTTTTTATACAATTAAAAATTTTAAAGAGTTGCTGGCTCTGATGTTGTTCCTTTATCTGACCAAGGTTCGAAATTTTAAGATCCATCACAAAATATATATTATTTTTCTTCTAATAAGACTGAACATTGAACTCAACTAAATCATGTTGTGTTTTGCCGCTTCAGCTATAACCTTGCACTTTGTGGTGATTTATACCTGACTAGGTGTGTGGTATCATCCCTTAAACTTTGTATCAAAAGTTAAAAAACATTCTGTGTATAATGTATACTTTTATTCAGGCTTAGCAAAGCAAAAAAAGATTATATATGTATAATCCTTGATGTATATTATTCATTGTACATAGAGAATTTTACCATCATGGTAGAAGTTAAATCACATTGAGCTGTAAATAAGTTACTGAAATCATAGTATATATCATTCAACAAAATTTAATTATCCTCTTCAAAATTACACTATTTTGCTCTGTGCAGAAAATCTTTTAACCGATGAATGAAAACATTGTCATGACTTACTAATTGCATCTAATTTATATTTCTGATTTCAGCGTTTCAATTGCAGTATTGAAGATTTGAGACTCAAATTTACCGAATATTTGCCATATATACGGTTGCCTTGCGTATCAAATTTTTCTGGATCAAGGATTCTCCTTATTATGTGGAACAGCAATTGGGAGAAGAAATGTCAATTTTTAACCACCTAACCATGGCTTACAATTACTATTTCATCAGAAAATAACCCTTACATGACTTTAAGTCATGATCTAATTCAATTAAAATAAATTAGCTCCTATTGATGTAAAAAAGATTGAAAATTCAAGAAGACAGTAGATCGTAATGATTTGAAGGAGAAATGGATATAAAGGTTACCAGCGAAAATTGTCAGATAAATACGTACATCCAGTTTTTAATTTATGTAATTTGCTATAAATGATAGTCATTTTGATTTTGACAAATAATATATAATTAAAATTTGAAATGTAGTTTATTCTTTTTACCCATAGAAAAACAATGAATTGGAACTTCTGGTATGGAGGTAGGAAAATGTTTTGAGACACTTTCGTATATTTCCGCTATTAGAAAAATTCTTAATGCTATGACTACGAATCTTTAAAAAAAATTATTAAAAAATTCTTTTTTTCTACACTTTCATAATATGTTTTGAATTTGATAAATTTATTCAAAACTTTCTTTTTTCCAAATTATTTTTAAGCCGGTAGCTGGGACATAATGGTCAAGTACTCCCCCTCAAAAAAAAGTAATTTTTATTAAGAACTATTTAAATTAATTTTAGAAGGTTCTTTTATATCTGAAGTCCTTTGATTGATGAATAGTAAATTTTCTATATATGCCATTGTGTCATTTTTAGCAATATAAATGCTATAACTAGATCAGTTTTGCTTGGAAAGTATATATATGTATGTGTTCTTGTTTTATTTTAACATGATAATGTCTATAGGTTGTATTTTATCTGTAAATGTCATGATGCACTATGCTGTAATACGATGCTAAAATCGTTCTAAACACTCCACTTGGCAAAACATTGAACCTGGAGTTTCCAAATTTTGCAGGTAGTTAGTTACTTCTTGGCTGGCTAAAAAGCACTAATTAAAAAAGAAGATTCTTTTCCAAAATTTTTATTCCATTTTAAATTAAAAATTAATCGAAACGTCAATGTTATTCTCACTAACTATGCAAAATATTATTTCTCAGAAACAAATTTCACATCACTAAAAAAAAACTTTTCATTAAGACTAAATCTATTGCAGTTCAATTTTTTTTCACTCAACAATAAATTTAGAAATATTTTTAAGTATATTTTACAACGGTATTGTACATTGTTTCAACAATATTAAATATACTTTCTATGTGCACAAAATCACTGCTATACAATTCAGAAGTAAAAATTTAAAAAAATAATATAAAGATGAATCGAACTTAAAGGCATTATCATGTTACAATGTTTTCAAATCTCTTTTATTTATTTTCTTTAAATATGGTAAAATATTGAATATTTTAAAAAACAAACAGCATTTTTAATTATCCTATGTAGAATATAGAAATGGTACAATCCTGACTATTAGTATTTCAAAACAATATTTTAATTATTGATTTTTTTTTTTTTTTTTTTGCTTAAGGTAACAGACTACGTCCGAAGGAATATTTTTGAAAAATTGGATTTTTTTAAAAAAAATTATTTATGGTTTTTAGATGTATTGTCAATTATAAACACTATAAATACAAAAAAAATTATTTGGAAATATAATATATTTTAAGAAATAGGAAAATTTGTAATAAATTTTAATGAAATTTAACCAAAACGGTTAACACTCTACACAAAATTGTAATGCAGCAATCCTATTTTTCTTTGTACACAAGTTATAGAATATAATGAAGAATGAAAGGAACCAAAATCTAAAGAAACATTTTGAAATGCAAAGAAATGATGGGTAAAAATATACGTATATATACATTTTTTCCATAAATTTACAACTTCATTTTTCTAAAAACTCCTAAAAATGAAAAAGTATTTCACCAACAAAAAAACTTTTGGTTCATTTCATTGCCCACAGTATTTAAAACACACGCTGAAATTTTTATATAAATACCTCTATTAGTTTTTGAGATATCATGTTGACGGTGGATACTTTTTATGAAAATTCAAGTTTGAGAAAATTGAAGTTAAAGAAAAATTTTAGCTAAAAAAATTGTTTAAAATTCTCCTGGATGATAGGTCAGACCTTCCTTTTCCTAGAAAATACTATTTTGGAAAGAGGAAAGCCTGAACTACAAGAAATATTAATAAAAAAAATAAAAAAAAAGAATTCGCCAATGTGGTCGATAACCAGTGTTTTTAACGTAGCCAGATACCTTAAATATTCTTTTGGTTGTTTTTGTTCAAATTACCCAACATTTTTTATTTGCATTTTCATTCATTCTTTTATTCTTATATCAAAGAATATGACTGATTGATACAATGTTTTTACTGAAAAATATGTCAAAATTAAAACTGCAACCGTATTTCAATAAAACCTCGCAAAGCTTCGAAGCAAATTATAAAATTCTCGATTGGTTTCTTGTAAGAATTCTTCTTCAGTAGTTCTTTAAGTTAATCAAATAAAGTTGTAATTTTTCATATTGAATTATATATTACAGGGTAATTCAAAATGAATATAGCGATTACAAGCGGCTATAACTATTTAATGAAAAGAATTTATCTATAAAATTAACGCATAATGTAGACGGAACTTCAAAATTATGCACACGTGCGTCATAGATGTTCTATGTGACTTCCCTTGGTCATACGGACAATAGCTAGGCCGTAGCCCATTTTACGTCATACATTCTGAAGCATGTCTGCAGTCACCGACGCAAGCGCATTACAAATGCGTACTTTGAGTTCTTCAATTGTTTTGGGCACGGGAAGCCCATACACACTGTCTTTCACATAACCCCCATAGATAAAAATCGCAGGGTGTTAAGTCTTGAGGTTCTCCGCATTTGGAGGTTCTTGATTGTAACGCTGACAAAATTTTTTCTGCACTGTGATAACATAATGACAGTTGTTCAATTCCAACACTCAGAATGCTTTCTGCATGGGATTTGCCATTTTCACTAATGAGACGTCCGCAATGAACAGGTTTCTTGTCATTGCAACGTTTCAACTCGCGCGTGCTTAGGTTTCCGCTTCACTGCACCTGCGCCTTACGTAAATTTTGAAGTTCTACATTCTGTGTTAATCTTATCGATAAATTCTTTTTCATTAAATAGTTATAACCATTTGTAATCGCTATATTCGTTTTGAATTACCGTGTATTTCTGAAAGAATATATATGTAAATATGTCTAACTCTGTTATTCTTCAGATGCTTTCTGTGTTTGCAAATGAATTAAATGTGCATTATATATATATATATATATATATATATATATATATATATATTACATTTGGAAAGCAATTGTTTTGTATTTTATTATTAAATTTCATGGAAATCATTTATTTTTAAAGTAATATTTATTTATTTATTATATTTTTTATTTAAAATAGGAATAAGTTAAGCATCATTTTATGTACTAGTTTTTCATCTCATCAAATTTCACTTTCATTAGTTTAGCGATCAATAGTCTTATTTAGATTTTGTACATTGGGTTTTTTATACAGTTTTATTGATCTCTTCAGCAAGTGCATTTTTCAAATAAAAATAATTTTGTATATTTTGTAAATATCTTGTGGTTATGGCAATTGTTCGATGGAATTGGAAATAAATATGTGTTGAAAAGCCATGTTGTTGAAGCTATTTTACTTTTGAATGCATTAAAATGTGTTGACTAACTTTTAACATCTGTTTGCAAAAAGTTAATGTTTTTTTAAAGTTAATTCATATATTTATTTTATTTTAAATCTATTTATTTCATTTTATCTAGAAGGCCTGTTAATCTAATCAGACTAATTAATTAGATTTATCTTACATGAACATTATAAATATAAAACAAGTTCTTCTAAAAAGCATAGGTTTTTTCCAATACGTTTCATTTCTCATGTGAAATCACGTTTCTGAAAATTTGAGCATTGTCATATGAATTTATGGATCATTTCCTTTCTTATAATTCGTTTATATCCTAAATCTTTTTTAAATAAAATAATTTTTAAGGAATATTAATAAATAAAACAGTATTAGACAAACTGAATAAAATCTTGTATCAGATTTTCCGCCCTATTCGCATTTATATATTCGTGGTGAAAGCTTATAAGCCAGTTAACAGCTATGCTGCACAGGCATTTGCTTTTGTATTATGGTCATGTTACGACTGCGAATCACAAGATCCCAGGTTCTATTCTCGCTCATAACAATCCGCCACATATGTATAATTACCTCATAATTTTTGCTATTATCTAGATCTAAATTATCTTCATTTCAATTAAAAGATTAAAAAAAGGATAATCTAATTAAACAACTGATCCGAATTTCAGACGTGAGCCATAGCAGTGAGCGAGTGTACTTTTTCCAGCAGATAATCGCTGTGACTTATCTATGGAAATCGATGTTCCTGTTTTCCAAGACTACTATCTCACAAAAAGGATTTTTGCATTACCTGAAAACTCGGAAAATTACTTTTTAATCATAACAGCTCATTTTAGTACAACTTCTTTTTCCTTTTCAATAAATTTTAAAAATGTAATTTTATCCACACTCTTTTACAATGTTTTTAATATTATGGCGGGTTTACACTCGGCCAGTTATAAGACGGCCAGTAGGCAGCGCAAGCGTAAAAAGAGACTGATTTATGTTTGCCACAATTTCATAAGATAGATTTAGGCATTCCATGCTTGGTTATAAATTGCCGTTTTGGTGTCCCAGAATTTTTCTTTTTTCCTATGTATCGTATTAAAATGATAGATGTTTACACAAAGAAACATGGTAAAATAAAAAGAAGGTCTACATACCTAAATTTTGAAAACAATCGAAAAGAAATGACAATTAAAATTAAAAATGAACACAACCTCGCATCAAAAAGAACAAAAAATGTCGGAATTAATCTATGATAAGTGATAAATTTTTTCCCGCCAAAACACCGCCAAATTCTACGAACGCATGCGCAGCAAGAAAAATATAGTAGAGCGGCTTGTAGTTGTCCCGTCGATACAATTGCTTGCCATCAACCGAACAGCATTTTCCAGCCTTTCTACGCATGCGTTCCCTACTTGCCGTCTTATAACTAACTGGCCGAGTGTAAATCCGGCATTACGATGAAATTCAAGATATTCAATGAAAAACACTCATTCGCGTGCTTTGTCAGTGTTGAAATATAAATTTTAAAAATTGCTTTTTTTCGGATATTAACGCAAATAGAATTTCCGCTTTATATGTTACGGTAAATGTGATTAATCCGGTGATTATTCAAAATCACCACTAAACATTTGTGATTATGAATAATCACCTGTAATTAAACATAATATCATCAGTTTATTGCATATACCGTAATAAATCTGCTTTTTAATGTATTTAATGTTCATTAATGCATTACATGCTCAATAATTTGCAGTAGAGTAATGTTTTTTCAGTAGAGTAATGTTAGCAGTAGAGTAATGTTTTTCAGTCTTATCTAATAACAATGTGATTTTTTTAAAAAAATGTATTGCATATTAATTGTTTAAGAATCTAAAATGTCTATGAATTAATCTCACAAATTGGCCGTCAAAGACATTTAGTATGATTATATACCTTTGCCACTTATACGTCTTTAAATAGATTGATATTACGATCAACGGCACTGCTTTCTCCAAAACTTTCTCACATACTCTCTAATAAAAATAGAGAGACTGCCTTTATACTAGAGAGTATGCCTTTCATAGCATTGGCGTACAATAGTGATGAAATATTAACCTTTGGTGTGAATGTAGCATATTTACCGGATCTATCGTGTCATCCTTGGAGAGTGTTTTGGCGATGAATCCCTGAAATGCGATCAAAAGTATCCAAAAATCGTATTTGGGTTTCAGACGCGTTCTTCCAACTGATTGAAATTATAAAAATTCCTAACTGATTTTATGGAAAAATTTACTTAAAAGTCACAAAATCACGTACCAAATTTAATATATTCAAGTCACTTCGCTTTTGAATTATCGCGTTTATATGTTTCTGAAAGTACAGACCGACAGATGGTCAATCCCTTGTTCGATCACAATTCGGTAGACGTCTGTACTAAAGATGTTAAATATGTGTACCGAATTTTATCTATCTATCTATCTATCTTTGTCTTGAAGTTATCCTGCTAAATTATATTCGAACAGCCAGACATACAGACTTCCTTTGAACAGAAATAGTTCAAAGTCTGACAGAAATCTACAAATTTGGTTTTAAGCCAACACATCCAATTTCATCCGTCTAGTTCAAAACGTTTTTGAGTTATCCTTGTCTACCGACAGCAAATTTCCAAAAATGTATTTTTCGAACTCAGAGACGTCTAAATCGTAGAGATTCGTCAAAATCACGCTTTCGAATTTTTTTGACGATTACTATATTTTCTCTATATTTTGTATTTGAGAAAGAGAAAGGAAATAAGGAATCATGTTAATAAATTACCTTTGACTACTCTGGAATGTATATGAACTAATGTATATGAATTTAAAAATGGTAATTACTTTTTAAAAAACAGTTGTAATGTATTACTACATAGTTATGGAAGCGAAACTTATGTTTTAATATTAAACATATATCAGTGAGGAAAATGTTACCACTGTTGCATATCTTGGTTATTAAATTTACATTTCTCATTTCGTGTGCATATAGTATGCATTTCTCCTTTCGTGTGAATAAAGTAAACATTTATGCGCATTTAATTAAAATATTTAATCCTTTCACTATCTTTCAAAGAAAATAAGGCAATTGCAACAGAAGAATAGAAAAAAGAATTCGGGAATGATATGCTTTTTTATACAGACAGTGGCGGATTTTCATAGTATAAGGCCCTCCTGGAAAAACTATATTGATGACAAAAAAGTAAAGGAAACTGATTTGATCTTTTGACATTATCTTCTTGCTTGCTTTCTAATATCGTTTTATAATTTGAAGGTAATTCCTATATGTTATTATTGCATTTGCCGCTTTTATTTTTCCTCATATGTGCAGAAAATATATTTTTTTTATCGACGTAATATATCTATATCTATACTTATAATAAAGCTCAATGTGTGTGTGTGTGTGTTGGCGCTCTACAGGCCAGACCATTCAACCTACAGCTACCAAATTTGACACGTGTATACCTTGGAGGCCGGGAATGTGCACCTGGGGGTTATTTATTCGAATTTTTAACTAGAATTTTATTTATTTAAAAATAAGGCGAAATTTTGGCGTGTTTCTGCTATAACTTCCGAAAATATTACCGCACAAAAGAGATTTTTACATGAAGTTAAAGATCAAAAAATTTATCTTTTAAATGATACCAATGTTTTAACCTTAAAATTAAACTTCTATTTATTAAATTTCTAATGAGTTTTTAAATAAATACTTTAACTATATTTTTCCAACAATTTTTTTCGTATAAAATAAAAATAAAATTTAAGCTCCACGAGCCCGTTTCGCATTCATGTGGAAAAATTAGCTTTTTTCAAAGTGCTGCCATCACATTGATTAAAGCTCCAATTAAAAATAAATTAAATCTTTTTGGAAATGAAATCTGCAAAAATATAATTTTAGGCACGTGTCTGTAGGAAATAAAACAAATATAAAAAATTATTTTTTCTAAAAAATAAATTCAAGAAAAATTATTTTACGATCTTTTACACTCTCTATATTATTAATCCAATAAATCAGTTTTATTTTAAGGCAAGTTTTGTTTAATATGAACAGGATATCCATTCAAATCCGGGCCACACAGCTAATTTGTAAACCTTTAGTAAGACACAGATCTGTTAGAATTGTCTAAATGTAAAATGATTATATTTTATGTAACTTGATTCAATAAATGCTTTAATAAATAACGAATTTTTGGTTTAATTAAAGCTTCTGCTGTGGAAATCACGAATAACGAAATGTTCTTGAAACACTAATATTTTAAATAAAAAGAGTCAATTTCCAATCAACTAAATCAATCACTTAAACTGACTGATTTATGAAAATTTGAATATCACTATTCAATAAAAAAAAAGATAATTTTAGATTTTCCATCGATCGTTTCAAAGAAAATACGCCAATCAGCGCGCAGGTTTCTCAAGATTAATTGGCCTAAGATTATGAAAATGTTGAGTTTTTCTAAATTTTTAACATTCAAAACTTCATAAATAAGTCTTAGTTAATCGTGGAAAATAGATACATTCATTCATTTATTTAAAATTTGGTGTGTCCAGAATATTTCACAGAATATGATACCTTACTGCATTAAATTTAGTCTTCATAATTTTTACAATATATTTATAGGCCGGAACAAAATATTATTATTGATTTCATTTCAATCCTTTTGAAAGCAAAACTAAAAACTGAATTTTATGCTGAATCTGAGAAATTTTTATTGAATTATTCTTTGGGATATTACATAAATTATGAAAAATGTTTTATAGTTCACATAAGACTTAAATACCGAACGATTCTGTTTGCAATACATTCAATAATAATAATAATAAATAAATAACAATAAAGATGATAAATAAAATAAAACGCTTGGTTTTATTTAAAAATATCTTTATATTAATTGCAATTTCATCATTTCCACTTTAAATTAAATTTGTAGTTTTACCGGAAATGACAACAAATTAACAATATATATATATAGTAAATTGAACGAAACGATCTAAACAACAGTATAAGTTTGGTATGACTATCAAAATTTGAATATTAAAAATATTTTGTTTGAGAATCTATTAAGAGACCAGTTACTTAAAATATTTAATTGAAAATTGTAGCGAGCGGTAATACTGGCGAACCGGCTGGTCGCCAAAGGCGGCTAGTGTATATATATATATATATATATATATATATATATATATATATATATATAACGCGATTTTATGAATAACATCTGATTTATTTTTTATAGTTTCAAGGGTTTAGTTTAGTTTAGTTATATTAACGTCCCGTTTGAAGCAACACTAGGGCTATTTTGGGACGGACCTCGTAATTTTGAACCGCCGTCAGATGACGAGGACGACACCTGAGCACCCCCCCCCCTCCGCTCCACACCACACCAGCGGGAGGAATAGTTTCAAGGGAAGAGTGCAATTTTTTTACCTCTCAAAATTTTTTTTCAGAGCTCCGGTGAATGAACTGTACCTTAAGAATAGATAAGTCGAAAGTAGGAAAAAAAAGCCCAGGAAATATTTTGAACTTTTTTAGTTGCCAGCGCTGCGTTTTGACAATAAACACATTCCGTGAGAAAAATATGATCCCGCGCAACTCGGAATTTAAAGATGCAGGAAATCATTTTTAGAGAACAGATTAATTACAAACTGAAACACATACATTCACTGTGGATTTATAAGGTTTTTCTTGGATATGTGTGTGTATGTGTATATGTGTGTGTGTGTGTGTGATTAAATAGGTAAAAGAGATATAATACTTTATTGCTCACCAACACTTTTCAATCCATGATGTTCATATAAGGGCCATAAACTAAATTTCACCCTTTTAGGTCAAAGCGTTTTTTAATTTTCTTTGTCACAGACAGATTGACAGACGGACGGTCGGGCATTTTCTTAAAAATGTGTTTTTCGAAGTCAGGGAGGTCTAAAGCTGTGTAGATTCGTTCAAAATCTCGAATTCTAATTTCATGATATTTAGTATACCTTCTTTACATTACATATACGAGGAAGTAAAAAGATACAAGATTAACGTATTCACTTTTTGTTTCAATTTGATTTTCAATCTTTTTAGAATTATATAGCCTAAATCTCTACCGGTAACCGGGACATATCCATTCATTCAATTTTTTTAGAACACATTATTGATTATTGCTATTAATTAATGTGTAGTATGACTTAATTACAGATTATTTAATTTTCAATAAAATAATTACGTTTTTACTTCCTTTTATATGAAGTATATTTGTAGGACTCAGGAATCACTACTATTTAGAATCACGCACATTTAATTACATTTAGGAAGGACAATTACATTAACATAGAAGAAATGAACATTAAATAGATTTCGTCGAATACGTCGCAGGATTAATTCACATGTTACGTCGCGTCTTTCGTTCAGAGACCCGTCTCGTCTCGCACGTCCTGACTTTCGTTCACACCCATCTCGTCTCGTCTGCACTCCGTCAAACAAGCATCAACACCTGTTGGCCAGCAGATGGCGCTCGTCATCAGGCGTTCGTCACTACATAAAGAAAGTATAGTAATCGTCAAAAAATTCGAACTCGTGATTTTGACTAATCTATGCGTTTAAGGCCACCCTGACTTCGAAAAAAAGCCTTCATTTTTAGAAAATGTCCGTCAGTCTGTCTTTCAATATGTTTGTGACAAAGATAACTAAAAAATGCTAACATCTAGACTGTTGAAATTTGGTATACGGTTTTTATACGAAATTTGCAGATTTCTATTAAATTTTAAGTAAAACTTGTTCATAGGAATTATATTATACACATCTATCAAATTTTGAGCCAAACCCAAGAAGAGGTTGAACGCGTGCCGGCACGTATTTTCAAAAACATGTAAACTTGATAATTCAATAACTCAATGACTTAAATCTATCAAATTTGGTATGTTAATTTACGACTAAATGTAGCTTTATGTCATTTGTTTTTCAGTCGGTAGAGGAAGAAGGTTTTTGAAACCTGAATTCTTCCTTCGAATATTTTTAACCGCATGCCAGAGAATAATCACCAAAAAAAAAAGAAAAACTCTCTAATGATTACACAATAGATGGAGTAAAACCCCGTGGAATGCTTCTAAAGTTCTAGCTAATCACTGATTTATATTGAAAAAATACTGTGATTCGATAATTAAAAATCATTTGACTAACTACTATATATATAGCATAAAGAATCAAATTCGGCACAAAAAAATGACCAAATTTTCTATTTTTAATACATTTTTTTTAATTTTGAAGGTTTAAAAAACAGGAAGAAACGATGAAAACTTATGCCTCTAAAAATTTCAAAGGAATAATGTATTATAAATCAAATTTTTTATTGATAATTCTTTCAAAATATTGCCGCAATTGTAAATCTAAGATAGATATCATAGACATTATAAACTAGAGAGAACTGCATTATTGTACACTGGGTAGTCCAAGCAATCCATTGACATTCTGGGGAAAAGAAGTGGAGAAAATTAAAAAATGATACAGGACATTCTATCATAAGGTTTGTTTTTTTCTCTCAAATTCTCTCATACGAAATATAGAGGAACTAATGTAATGGTTAAAAAAAAAAAAAAATCGACCTTGAGATTTTGACAAATCTCCAGATTTTAAATCCCCCCCCCAGTTCGAAAAACATATTTTTTGCATTATGCCTATCTGTTCGTCCATCTGTATATAACTAATGAAAATGCTTTGAGCTATATTAAAGAAAGTTGGTATACAGTCCATAATAAATTTATAGATGTGTTGCGAATTTTGTCGAAAATCCATTCAGTGAAAGTCAGTCTGTCTTTCTGTTCAAATATGTACTAACAGATGGATAAAATTTGGTATACAGATTAAACATCTATAATGTTGAAACTATTAAATTTTGAGAGAAATCCAACAAAAGGTTGACCGCTTTTTTTCTCTGTACTATCAAAAACATGTAAACGTGATTGCCCAAAAACGCAGTGATTTAAATATATCAAATTTGGTAGGTGAATTTTTGGTACGTGAAATTTTTGTTTCAATCCGTCGGGAAAAGTGTATTTAAAACATAAATTCGATTTTAGAACTCTATTAATCGCATGCCAGGGATTAATAGCCAAACAAAAAATTCACCAAGTATCACACGGAACATTCAATAAAAATATTAAATTCGTACCAAAGGTTATTGTTTCTTAATTATTATTAGTTTAGTTTTATTAACGTCCCGTTTAAAGCAACCCTTGGGCTATTTTGGGACGGACCTCGTAATTTTGAACTGCGGTCAGATGACGAGGACGACACCTGAGCTGGCGCCCCCTTCTCCACGATACACCAGCACGTTTGGTCAAGACGGATTTAACGTGCAACTGACCTTCTTACACGACGGTTCTTCGGTGGAATCGGGTCTCGAACCTGAAACCCTCCGGTTTCGAAGCGGAGACCGTACCACCCGGCCACCGCGGCCCCTTAATTATCGTACGTCAATGCTTGTAAAGCGTTTTTCTGAGATAACACCTTTATAAGAAAGTATGCGAGTACGTTTTGAAGAGACTACTCTCGCTAGTTTCCTGTAGTACGAAAAAAAATTAGCAAAAAAAAAAAAAAAAAAAAGGCCCCTGTCAATTTATAAAAATGAATGAAAAATGTACTCGAAATCATTAAACATTTTAGTGCTTTTATTAGAATGACAATGTTAGTTATTGCAACAACAAATATTTAAATATTAAATAGTTTTAAATATAATAAAATTATTTAATCTTCAGTAAATTACTGTGATTTTAACATTCAGAAGTTGTGACGTCCTCAGTAACCATTGCATCCGTGTTTTACTGTGACCTCTACGAGGACACATCCAGACAAAAGTCTATGATTACGGCGGGCGTTATAGAAATGCGTTTCTGGAGGGAAGATCCATTTCGAATTGGAGGAATCGGACTGAAGTCTGGGGGTTACTTTTTTTCTTGGCGTCAATTTGAAACGACAAAAAAAGCTATTCCTCATTCGTTTTTTCGCTTTAGTCGCAGTTGCACGTGTCTTTATATTTGTTTAGCTTACTTCTTTTTGTATTTTATTAATCTTTTCTTTGGTTAATATTAAATGCATTACATTATTTAATAATTTTTTTTCTTGCCCCTTAAATTTTGATATCCTTTAAAAAGCCGTTTCAACTTAAGAAAGGAGAGACTTTAAAATCACAAGCACGTAAGAATGGGGCATAATGTTGCAGAATTTTGCTCTGAAGAAGCTGCAGCAAAATCTTTGAAAGTACCTCTTTCACAAGCTACGAAAAGAGCTTCTCAATTGACTGGAGTGTCGGCATTTATTATTGGAAAAATTAAAAATGAAGTTTCGACACTGGACGAAACGGAAGTTTTGAGAGCATCTGGAAAACATCGTAAAAGGCCTATTCACCAAAATTGTGAAATCTACCACTTTGACAAGTGGTCAAATACGGCGCACAATTCAAGACTTTTACGTCCAACGAAAAGGTATAATTTACAGATTACGTCTACAGGTATAATTAAATTATCTCCTATCACAATCATTGTCAAGATAAAAAGATGAGAAAAAACACTGTTTTAAGATTTTATTCTTGATTTTAAATAATAATTATGAGAAATTAAATTAATACATTTAAAAAAAAGAATTACTTTGAAATTAAAAATAGCGATTCTATTATACTATATGAAGATATTTAAAGATTGGAATGATTTAATCTCTTTTTCTGGAATTTAATGAGCATATGCAATTATTGAAAAGCAATTCTATTAAATAATTATTACGAAATATTGTTGTTCAACAATATAATAATATGAAGAAAATATTACATTATAGAAAGCGCATTACATTTTTTAAATGAAATGAAGGAAAAAAAAAAGACATTTCTTCAGGCTTGTTTCTTTAATATGCATTTTGATTCATATATATATATATATATATGAATCAAAAATACTAATTTAAATGTGGCAATGTATGTGTGTGTGTGAAATTCTTAGCTTTATTATAACATTTTCGCAATAAATTACTGTTTGGACAAGAGATTTTTTGGAGAAGAACAAAAATTTTGTTTTAAATTAAATGAATTTCATTTTTGTATAACTGACGTTTCTTAAATGACATAGAAAAGAAATAAATTAATTTCAAAAAAAATTAAAATTTAAAGTGCGAAAGTATTAGAAAAGTATTATTTAAAATGAAATAGCATACAGATACTTTTCTCTCAATTTCGTGAAGTGTGTTTAAATTTGAAACAACGCATCGTTCTTAAGACGCCGACTGGTGGAAATCGACGCATGTGTAAATGGTTTACGGAAAATCTACAGGTGTTCCGTGTCTGGGAGGTCCGTCTGTTTAAATTCGGCCCTTTATTATCTTTTATGACTCGATTTCTGGGAAGAAACACTATCTGGAAAGGGGGTTCAGTATCTTTAATTTAAACTGGGCAGTTACTAACCGCATGTGAAGAGACTTCAATATGTCTTTTTTATATCACTGTCTTTCACATGTTCAAGTTTATTTATTTATTTATTTTTGGCTTGTAACATCTTAAAACGTTTTTGTTTTAAATTTTAAAATAAAATATAATCGGAATAGTTTTATTTTATTGCTCACCAAATATTAAAATTATAATTTTGCAAAAATCTCTTTTGAAAATCACTGGTGAATATATTCGTTTCATAATCTTATTTTTGTAAGCATTTGCTGTGTCATTAAAATGCTGATGGTGCTAAAGAAAATTAAGTGAAATTATTGTAGACTTAAATTTAAATTTTGCTTAAAATGTAATTTAGCTGACTTCAC
>JAPMOR010032399.1:125092-164114 GCA_026543865.1 Argiope aurantia | reverse complement strand
AGACTTAAATTTAAATTTTGCTTAAAATGTAATTTAGCTGACTTCACGCAAAAATAAAGGGATAAAATACAAGATCGGTAGAGATTCTACTATTTTGTGCGAAAAAGAAAGGAAGTTTTTAAAGCATTTTTAAAGAATGCATTTTAAAAACCATTTGGATGGACACTAGGATTTTTTTATTTGCTAAGAAATTGCTTTTTAATTAGCAATAATAGTAAAATTATTAGATTTTTCATTTCTTGTATTGCATGATTCTAAAATGTTTCCATACTTTCTCAAATATTTTAAAGCACGCCAAGAAGATTATTTAAAGCAAATATCCATATATTGAAATAGGAAATGCACAGTCACGAGAAAGCAGAAATGAAGATTACTGTCAAATTTTCAGACAAAAATTCAATTTTTTATATGAAATTATCAGGTGTACTAATAAATATAAAAGTAAACGGTACCTGGAGTTTAATTATCAGTTGTTCCATTCGAATAATTTGTCTTAAAATAAGAAATAAAGTCATTATTTTTTTTTGTTTTCATAGTACTGCTCTTCACTCAATACTGACTCTCTGATTATCCTTATCACCAAAACTACATCGTGAAATTGATCCATCTTAGTTTTTAATCAGTAACGGATTTAGATATTTCACGACCCTAGTAATGCACAGAATGAGGTCAATCTTTTAATAAACAATCTCTTTAAATTAACGTTCAGAGTAGAAAACAAAGTAGCAAATTGAGAAATTATATCCTGAAAGAGCTGCTTTTCAGAGCAATGTAAATATTTTTACGAATCTGTGATACTGCTTCCCAGCATAGTTGGTTCCATCATCAGAAAGACTGTTTTACAGTCATCTGTATTGGGCGGAGTCCGGGTGTCGCATCGGAGGTCCCAGAGCTTGGCGACAAACTTGGCAACCTTTTGGCGATTTGGCGACTTTGGCGCCTAAATAGATTATACCCGAAACATCGAGAATTTTCCCGATCCGTCCATTGGGAACCGAGATACACCTCGAAAGTTCCTGATTGGTTGAGAGGCTTCTAGTCCCACCTCCTGAGACCTATAAAAGGAGGCAGTCTGCGGCTGCCGGAGTAGTCGGAATCGACGATAAAGAACGAGTCTTCCAAAGATTAGCAGAGCAGCGACGGAGTCAAGCTAGTGCTGAACTAATCTGTGCACTACTGTCTGCAGTAGAGTCTTGTTGTATGCTGCTGTGTGCACGTTTCGGCTGAAGATAATTGTCTTCTCTATGCTGTATATAGTTGTCGTCTTTGTGCTGTCCTGTCCTGTCTTCGTGTAAATAAACGTCGTTGTTGTTTTTTCTACTGCCGCTTGCTGATTGAGCTTTCTCCACACCATATAACTTCCACTATCCAAACGAACCCGGAAATTTCGTAACAATATATTACGTAATCCATCTTTAAAAATTAGATTTCAGATAGACGTTATATAAAAAAGAAATCTCTATATTTCAAAGTATAATTTTAAGAATACGAGGAGACTTCAAAATGGGCATAAAATTAGTTATGATAAGATTATACCATTCTCCTGCAACTTCTTTCTAGTTGTACAGAATAAACAAATTAGATTTTTTACAATAATCAATGAAGTCCATGCTTTAAAATTATATATTTTAGATGGAAAATTTTTTACACTATAACATTTTTTAACTTATTTTCAAAACATATGGAATAATGTATTACGTGGAATTTTGTATTACGTGGAAAACATATGGAAATTTATGGAATTTTGTATTACGTGGAAAATAAACAACATCGAAAAGAAATATATACTCTCAAAATTTTTTATTAGTATCGCATGGAATCTCATAATAAACACTAAATAATGCTTTGTAATCAAAAATTGAAGAAATGAATTATTAAAAGCTCAAGCTATAAATTCAAGAAAAATGATTTAAAATTTCAAAGAAATGAATTTCAAGTTAGTTTCATCACTATTGATATTTTTACCTCTCATATTAAAGAATAAAATGCCTGGCATTCATGGTGATTAAAAATTAATATGAAATCAATCTTTCTCAGATTAATGTAACAGCAAGTCATCGGTGGAACCAGTTCAATTTCATTTAAATACAATGTTAATGTAAAATATAAAAGTCTGCAACAGGTCGGTATATTGTGAGCGGAAAAGAAATAAGATGAGTAATGGATTTCCATCACCCCAAATTCCCTGATATAACAATTGCCTGATGTAAGAAGTCTGGCCCAACCCCTGCCAAAGACGTGGTAACCCTTGCAGGAGGATAAGAAACTTCAGTCTCCCGTCCCCTTAATTAGGGTTTTGAAGGAAAGCGGAGAAATCTATGAATGGGTTAAAAAGTGAACGAACTGGTTATTCTTCGAATTACAATATCTTTCGAAATCCCATATCACTGAAATTGGCGCTATTCACGGGAAAGTGTTTGTAAATGTGAAGTCACTGATTGATGGTATTGGTAGCTTCAGAATCGGTTCTTGGGCAATTTTTAATTGTTTTCTATTGGAGCTCTATATAGGCGTCATCTATTGACAGAATATGGAGATAAAGGGAAATCTTTAAAGAAATAAAAAAAATTTTAATTTCATTTTTTTAGAAAAAACTATAAATAAAATAGAATTAAAATTCAAAATTAAGCTTAAATAGATGAATTATTTCAATCATATTTTACTTAAATAAATTAATTATTAATTTCAATTAATAAATTAAATTAAGTATTAATAATAATTAATACTTTTGAATTAAAAGTGTGATCGACATAGCAGTTATTTGGGCTAAATATTTAAAAATAACAATAGCAAAAAATATTTGTTATTCTTAAATTCGTGGATTAGGCATCTTAGTTAGCGGGTTTTAAATCGTTCACTTGGTTTGAAACATATTTCAGGGTTTCGGAGTTGTGACTTTGCTATCATTTCTACGTAATTCGTCGAAAATATGAATAAAAGGTTTTATTGGTTTGTAAAAATTTTGTAATTTTGTTTATTTTGTCTGGATTGATCGCAACTGATAGACTGAATCTGTAAAAATTTTCTTTTACTAACTGTGAAATAAATTCCCTCAATTTTGTTTTCTACAAAAAATTTGCAAAAATTGTCATAAATTTTCGCTCAGCGCCATCTATTGACAAATATTTGAACCAATTGTTTCCTCGATTTTCGCAGGACACATCATTTGTACTATGTATATCTGAAGTTTTGTTTCGTTTGGAGTCATAGAACCAGCTCTAGAGCGTTCTGAATAGATGAACTTTAATTATAACATCCCTGTTCATATGATATTTATACACAGATGATCAATATTGTAATTATTTCATACTTTAAGTAAATGTTAAATATTTACAGGCTTATCTAGTAACGCAATAATTATAAAATTTCAAATTGAAAATTTAATACGGAAGAAAAGTTTAAATATATAACTTGTCTACTTGACGTTAATTTATCTGAGTAAAGAACTGCATGAAGGTAAATTACGTTTGTGACAATGAAATAATATTCGGAATAAAATATTTTTTTACTAGCGCATGTATGAATTATAAGGGCAAAGAATAGTTGCTTTCAAATAAATTGAACACTAGATTTTAACAAATCTTCATGCTCCAAACGCTGCTATGACTAGAAATGCCACGATTTTTTGAATAACAAATAATTTTGCTATTGTTATTTTTAAATATTTGTTCCAAATATCTGGTATTTCAATCATATTATTAATTAAAAATTATTACTTAATATTAAATATAAAATTTATTCATTGTAATTAATGCTTAATTTACTAATTTAAGTAACGTGTGATTGAATTAATTTTTCTATTTCAGCTTACTTCTTAAATTTGATTTTTTTTTTCAAAACTATTTATTTAATTTCGGTATTGGAATAAACCATTTTCTGAAAAATTTGAATTAAATATATATGTCATTTCTTTAAATTGTGTACTTTAGTTCTATATTCTACCAATAGATGGCGCCAGGAATAACCGGAATATATGCAAAGTGAAGTCACAAGCAATTAAAAAGGATTTGTATGGAATAGTGCATCATCAAATGCGAATATCGGAAAGTCAAGGTTACTGTCATGAAGTGGAACGGCGACTTCACACTTTTCAGTGAAATCACAGCTCCGATAAATTTCAGTGATAGGATAATTCCAATAACCGGTCCGGTCACTTTTCAATCCATTCACAGATTTTTCTTTTTCTATTTTGTTCGTGAGCTTCCATTGCATAGATAGTATCGATTGTTACTTTCCAGTGAAGTCACCGTTCCGGTAAATTTCAGTGATATCGTATCGATTATTACTTTCTATCGTGATCCAAAACCTGTAATCGAAATATCACCAGTAAGATCGGATCAAGGATTTCAATCGCATCCCTCTTTGAAAAGTATTGATCACTGGTATTTGTGATTTTCTGATATTGGTTACGTAATAACCGCTGGTAAAATATTCGTCATCCCTAGCTCTGACTCCAAAACGCGCATATTTGAAATCACACCTACCTGTGTCACGACCTTCGTAATACAAGGTCTCACAACTCCCAACGCTTTCAGCCCGTGAATTCATGAGGTTGGATGAGTTCTGTAGAAAACGATAGTCGTTATCTTAGTGAAGAATGGGAAATGTGTTATTGGCTTTTTTGGTAATTTTCTGATCTTTTTGCATATTAATTTTAATTTATCGTAATGAAGATGCCTAGTGCGTGCTGTGTTCCCAATTGCAAAAGTAATTGCACAAAAAATAGCTCCAATGTTTCTGTATTCGTTTCCAAACGATGAAAACACTAGAAGAGCATGGATCTCTGCAATAAAGCGGGACGATTTCGTACCAACTAAATATAGTAAGGTAAGTTTGATTTTTTTGTACAATTTTTGATTAATTAATTATTTTGAAATACAAAACATTTAAAATTACTTATAACTTCCATTTATCTTCTGTCATTTTTGCTTGCTCTACATTTAGTTGCTTATGCTTCTGTGGTGACGCTTTATAAGCCAGATAACAGCTACGAGACATGAGAAATTGTGATCATGTTACGCTGCTACGAACCATAAGGTTGCGAATTCGATCCTCGCCTATAACCAATAGCGACATTGGTGACCCGGTGACGAAAATATGCAAACTTCATACAACTATTGTGGCGCCCTCTACCAGAAATAAATAAATGAAAAAAAAGCTGATAAAAAAATTAGGCAATAAAAAAATGAAGTAAATAATCAGTAAAAAAAATGGATAAGGCACAACAGACAATATATCACCACTAATAACAGCAAAAACAGGATAAAATATCGTTCGTCTCACCTTCGACGCACTGGAAGGGGAGTAATGTGGTGATGCTTTATAAGCCAGATAATAGCTACGAGGCATGAGAAGTTTCTCTTGTTTTGTGGTCATGTTACGCGGCTACGAACCATAAGGTTGCGAGTTCGATCCTCGCCTATAACCAATAGCGACACTTCCAATTACTTTGGTATTGTTTGCTTGAGCTCAATAAAAAACTTCTTTGTTTTATTGTTACTTCTAATAGTCTTTTGTTTATTTGTTCCTAATATTTTTTTAAATCTGATTTAGGCCTAATATTTGTTGCTAACATTTAGGTCTGTGCTAAACATTTTCAAGAAAATCAGTTTTTAACAGTTAGAGAAGCGTGTAATACCAGTACAGGAGAATTTATTCAAGTACCACTAGAGTGTAAAAGGCAATTTTTTAGAAATTTTTAATAATTATCATCAAAATCTTACAAAATACTTAAGTGATTTATTGTTATTATGCTTTTATAAAAAAGTTTAAAATCATCTAATGAATAATAAAACTTATTTTTTAATTATATATATCATGAATATAGATTGTAGCAGATTAAACTTATATTTTATCCTAAAATATTATGTAAAAAAGTCACCGAGTATAAATTAGAATATACAAATTGGGGATTTTACATTTCTAAGATCCTAAATATGAAAGAATACTGTTTCGGTAATGGCAATATGATACAATATTTCACGATAGTAAAAAAGAAATTAAACATATTGTATGTTAGCGTTCAGTATTATTCAGTATATGTGATTGGATACAAATTAACATATGAGTAATGCAGAAATCCTGTATAACAGTTATATTGAAGCATTTAAAATGTGTTGTTTGGGCCTATGCGATTTCTATGTTAACACTCAAGAACAATTGAAAGAAAAACATACGGTAAACTCAACACTTAGATAGATATTTCAATTTAATTTGGATTATATAAAACTATTATTTTTCTTGTTATTATTATTTATACTACTGTGGCATCTCATTTGCACCGAGTCATAACAGCTATTAGCTCTAGTGCAAAAATAAAAAATACTTTTCTGTAAATTTTAAGAGAGAAATGCATCCTCATTGATAAATTATTTTTTTTAAATCCACTTTTCGAGTTAAAGGATTTTTCTATCAGTCATTAATGATAATAATACTGATGCTACGGAGCAGCGATCAATCTACAGTCGTTTCTATCGGCAAAAGCAGGAACTAAAGGCGCCGCTTTCCGATCATGCGTTGTCGTCCATCATTGGGTCTCTTCTCTTGTGGCTGTGTATATTCTCTTTCATTTGTTGTGCATTCGTGGAATACTTGTTCTTGTAAAATATTTTAATGTAATCAATTATCCAAATTTTTTCGCATAACATTATTGATAATATTGCGGCCTTTTCATTACTTACTTTTTAGTCGAATTAGTCATTAAGAAATGTGTGGTCAGATCAGCTCCTGAAAGGACAGATTCGGCACCAATAAAGACCAAGCTAGTTGTTTTTATGACCGGTGATTCGTTCACCATTGGATGTAAATTTCCATAGCCAATCAAGAAAGGACCAACTACGCTTCTACCAATGTAAGTTCGTAACTCTCTTTGATTTCGTTCGCTGAAAAGTTATCCAACGAGCCGCTTAATTTGAGTTCTGTTGAAAGGTTCAAATTAAATCATTATAAAAATATTTAATAACGTCATTTTCCGGAAGTTTATGTATTTGCTTAAATACTCAAAGAAAATGGCGTACACTTACTGAATACGGAAAATAGTTGTTGCTTTACTTCGCTCTACTTGAGCTGCAAACTCAATTGTTTTATTTTGATATATTGAGGATCATATTTATCAATTGTATTGACTTCTTTTTTTCATTTCTTGTGTTGCAAGATTATAATTTTAGTTTGTGAATAAAGTTTTTGATTGGAATGTGATGAAATTATTATATGTAGGTCATGAACACGTTAGTTAGTAGGACTAAAATTGACAGATCTGAGCTGATATACCTTTGCAAAATGTACCAAAGTTATTAATTTTTAATTTTTTAATTCTGTTTTTAGATTTTATATCGACAGATGGGCTTAATTCTATCTATTTGTTGATAATCAACTTTCCAGTATTTATTTATTTTCTCCTCCAAATGCTAGAGGTTCAAAATTGTGTTTGCCATTTTTGAATATGAGATTTAGAAATAAATTTAAAATTCAATTATGGTCTTTAAACATAAATTTAAAGGTAGCGCAAATACATTACATTTATATAAAGCCAGTTGAGATGCATTTAAAATCTAATTTCACTAATGAGATGTTTATTTTGGCTCATTCAGTTAAGTTTTTCAGATTTATTTATATTAATGATAATTATTAATTTATTTATGCATGCTTAATTTTGTATGAGTAACTACCAAAAAGAATTTGATGTTTATAGCAATTTGATGTTTATTTGTTAATAGCAATAAATGCCTTCAATATTTTAGCACTGTAGCTTATTTAAATTCTGCTAAGTTAAAATTAATGATCTGAATTCACATAATGTATTATAATTTTTTTTGTTATAAACTATGTCAGATGGGTGCAGTGTTCAGAACGAAATGGAACACATTATTGCATATACATTTTATTCAATTAGCATATTTCAATTGAGCATACATTTCAAATAGTAAAATTTATTATTCTTAATAGCTCTGCATTTTTCATGTAAAGATTTTAATTAGAAATGGAATGATTATATATATATAAAATGATTATTTTTTTCAAAAGCTTTTTCTTAATGTGTATGCATTTTTAAGGGATGATTACTTATAGCTTTACATTATTGGCCATTTTCTTTTATTTATATATGCTTATATTTTGTTTTAAATATTACAATTTCAGAAATAAACCAAAACAAAAATAAGCTTAAGTGTTCAATGAAATCTGAAAAATGTAGTGGGCAATTTCCCATGTATTTAAAACTATTCATTTATGTTAAACTTATGAAATGTGGCATTTTATTTGAAGTTTCATTTAGAAATTATTTGAGTTCTGTATGTTTCAATTCAAATGTATTTTATCAGAAGTCCATTTTTTATAATAATGTTATAATATAGTAAAACATTGCCCCAGAATGTGCAACATTCCACCTCAAATAATGGGATACAGTGTTCTAATGTATATTAATCGCAGTAAACATTAAATACTTGAAATGAAAGTTATACATTTTAATTCTAATGATATGTAACTTGTATAAGAGATCAAAATCCACTTTAAAATCTTGTCACATGATATTACAGCATATCTGGATACTTGTTCTCAAAATGAAAATCATGTATCACTGTATCCATCTTCCCCTACGTGTGAGGTATTAGGCTTGTATAGACTGTTTTAATCTGTTAAATATTAAAAAGCAAAAAAAAAAAAAAAACCCCACAATCCAGTTTACATTTTTTACATGTTTCATCTATTCAAAAAGAATATTTCAGAATTAATTGAAAAAGTGGATATCACTCTCCAAAATTAAAAATTTTTCTAGATAATGTCTTAAAAAACTAAAATTTTAAAATCAAACTGGAATTTGTTTTAGCAATTTTTAGATACCCTGGATATCATAGAATGAATCATGTTATTAATGAAGAAGATGGATATTTTTTAATCTAGCAACGGATAATGGGCATGTCATGCATATAACTTTTTGAATAAATCTTTTTTCCTGATTATGTGTTTTTTTAAAGTCTTAAAGGTGTTTTATTTAAAAAAGTTTCCGGTTAGTCTTGAAATTAAACAGTTTTCTGAGGAAAGTATAGTATAAATGCAAAGGGGACTGTAAGTTCTAAATATCCTAAATGAGAAAAATCTGCAATTGCTTTTACAGTTTATGTAAAATTTTGGAAGCCTTTTTAGAAAAAAGTATTTTTGAAATTTGATAACTCACGAGACCATCAGTTTAAGTAATGCTGTATATATTAAATTATAACTGAATGAGTTTTATGACAGAAAACAAACTTCAAAATGAGATGTTACTAATAAAGAAAAATGCATCGAATCAGTTGCAATTTTTTGAATTGCTTCAATTATGCATAGCAAATACACACAGATTGATTAGAATATCTGGGATTTTTAGCAGCAAAGGCTATCATCCCCTAATGCAAATATACACAAAAATACAGTAAGCTATTTATTTATTAACAATCTATTAAATAATAATTGGTTCTTTATTATGTAAATGCATCGATATTATTCAGAGTTATGACATAACAGATATTGGAAATATTTTAAATGTTTGATTTAAATAACTTGAAAAAATAAAATGTTAATTGTTTAAGCTGATATGCAATTGTATTCTTCTTGGCATTAATGTTTAAAGAGCCTTGTTTGTGTCATTTGGTTTTTGGAAGATTCAATTACTAATGCTAGTTATTGGAACTGATAAAGAGACATTTTAAAGTGTTTTATGCAGTTGTTAACATACAGTAATACTGTGGGTGCTTAGGCAATGTAAAATTTTGGGGCTCCTTTCCCTTTTCCAAGTCGGATAAATGTTTTGTTGATCCATTTAATTGAGGTAATAAAGGTTTAAATTCTAGCCCTTGTCTAAGAAAGTTAATTTTAATTTTATATTAAAAAAAATTAATTTAAAAGGAATTTTAACCAAAATGTTATAAAATATTTTTGACTCAAGTACTCTACCTTTCCTAGTTGTTAGTTTGCATTGGCATAAGTGTTTCAGTTATTTTTTTTTTGTATCATTCATTTAATAATCTTGTCAAATATCACAAAATTTTAAGAATAATCTAAATGCATTGAAAGTCACTTGGATTTTGAGGTGAAATTATAACATTCAGTTAAAAAAGTTAGTTGTAAAAATTTTAATGGAACGCTAACAGATGGCATGGTAACATTTTAAAGGGGTGTAAAGAGAATAATTAAAACTTAACTTGTATTAGTTAAGAAATGTTCAAAATAAATAGGGATAGAATAATGAGGTGAATGTAACATGAAATAGTTGAATTTGCAGTTGAGTGCAGTGATTTTATGGTGCATGTTACAAGATATGATCCAATTTCTTAAATTCCACATGCATACATATACAAACACAATCATAGTATCTTTTTAAAAATAGGAAATATAAAGCTAAGCTAAAATTCTTATTAATATCATAATAAAATAGGGATATTTTGAATATTTTTACAAAAATATGCAAGTTTAATAGTTATTGGGAGGTAATGAATAAGGAGAGAGCTTGAAGCTTCAATATCATGAAATACTTATTTTGTGTTATGATTTACTTTGTGTAATACCAGAAGATATGGTCAGACTATAACTGTCGATAACTATTTAAGTGATGTATGGAGTCTAAAGTGAAGTTTTTTGTAAGTAGCCTTTTTAAAAACATGAAATAGTCATGTATGTTTCAACAAAAGCTAGATTCATGTTGCAAATATATCTAAAATTGGTATTAAAATTCATATTTTGTGAAATGCTACAGAACACAGATTATAACCAAGTTTAATCTAAACAATGAAACTTCTTAACCAAAAATAATCTGGTAATAATTTCCTGTTATGAGAAAATAAATTTGTGATTATACTATCCCCGTGATTCTAAAAGAACTTGTTTAAATCCTTGGAAAGATTCAAAATTGTTCTAACAAAAATAAATGAAAATCGTGATGTCTTGTTGCATTTTTTTTTCTTTTTATTTTGCAACAATTATTTTTATAAAATTTCTTTATGAAAGTTGTATTTTTCTGATTATGTTCCCTTTGATATATAGTTTTATTCAGTTACTCTAATAACAAATCAAGTTATGAACTTTAACTCTGAATTTCTTTTGATTATTTATTTTTCTGAATTTCTTCCTTACTCTATGGTGAAATTTATGAAAATGCTTGTTATTTCAATATATCTCGGTATTTTTTTAGTGGACACATATCCAAATGCAATTCATGTACTATTCTTTCATAGAAACATAATTGGTGGCAATTTTCAAAATCTTGTTAAATGAAGTTCTGAAAATTTGATATTGCTCCTCTTTTCTCCACCTTAAAAAAGAATATAGAATTATACTAAAAAACAAAAAATAGTTAAAAATAAAATAATCATTGAAAATAAAAGTTTTTAAAAACTATTGTGCTGCATGATATTGATTTCTTTTCCAGATATGTATTTTCATTTCTAGACTATAATTATTTGCATGAATTGCTTATAAAAGGTATAATTTAAAAAAGAATTTGTCTTTACTTGAATATTTGTTGAATATCATCTATTTTATTAAATAAAGGTATTTTTAAAGAATTTTTTGTAATAATCATATATATTTCAGATAATTAACATAATAAAATGATGGAGCAGTTTCAAGTAGTAACGAGTGGTGGTGCCGTTGCATCGCAAGCTGCTTCCCATGTAGCAGTTTCAGGCGGAAATGGAAATGCAGAACAAGTAGCCGTCATGCAAGGTCTGCAGTCTGCTGTTCAAGTATCTGGAGCACAAGTTGCACAATTATCTCCACAGCCACAGGTAAGCATTTTTCCATTAATTCTCAGGCATGAATATTTTTGCAAATTTCAGCATTTTCGAAATTAAATGTTATCATTCTTGAGATTGAATAATTTTCTTTTCATCTAATAATTCTACAACATTATTAGTATTGCAAGAACTTTATTATGCATTTATTTTTTGTTCAATTAATATGTTTTTATTTTTTTAAATTTTACTTCCAGGTTTTTAGTGCACTTTATTATTTTATGAAGCTTACCATTTTTTTTTTTTTTTTTTTTTAGTTTTTCAGCCTATGTTACATCTAAATATTGCCTAATGCAGATTCACTAATATCTAGTATCTAAATTAACTTTAGATGTATCAAATTAAAATAGGACTGTAGTGTTTTGCAACACAAATTTGAGAGTACAGTCTGAAAAACAAAAGAATTCTGCCATAATATATATATATATATATATATACACACACACACACACACTTTATTTGATGATATCCTATATTTTTTTGGAATATTCCAATATTTTTTTTTGGAATGCAGTATTAAAAATATAACATATCCAGTGCTTCTCAGGGTAAAATTATTTTCATTTCTTTCATTAATTAAACATTAATTATTTAATTTCTTAGACCATTTATTAAAGCCTCGTGTATTTGTCAGTATTTATGGGTAAAATTTGAAATTTTTATAGAATGGCAAAAGGATAGTTACCAAATGACAAATCAACTGTTGATGGCTGTGTGGTGTAAATGTTGCAAGCAAAAAAGTGATTACATTTTTAATATTAACATAGTACCATTAACATTTCATTTATAAAGAAAAAAACTAAACCAATTTTTTTTCTTCAGGCACTAATAATTGTAAAGAATGAATTAAAGTTTAAGCATTGAAAGGTAAACAGGAGGTAATTGAATAAAATTATTTAATATATCTATAATACTTTCATTCAATAGGAATAGCAAGCTATAAATGAAATTTTTTTCTTTCTAAACTTAGAAATATAGTTTCTAAATTATAAAAGAATTAGCTGTTATCTTAGATGTTTTGAAAATTTTTGAAATTCAACCATGTATTTAATAGTATTTGCCAATAAAATTTGAAGGAAATTTATCTGTTGGTTTGAATTTCTATAACATAAAATTATTTGTATATTTAATTTTTATTCATGTTGATTATTTCTTGAAAAGTCATTAAATGCATTTTATTATAATAATTTTATAAAATATCAATTTTTCCATAAGAATCTTTACTGCTTGGCAGTTTGTAAATTTTTACTCCATAAATAACAAGGAAGAAATTCTAAATGTCTTTTTTAATAGTTAGAATAAATTATATTTGCATATTCTTTATACTAGAAAATAAGAATACTAAGAGGGTTTTTTTTTTTTTTTTTTTTTTAAAGATGAAGTTCAAAAAGATGAATTCTTATAATCTTTGCCAGATTAAGCCTTTTAAGGATCCTTAGACAATGTAAATCTTGCATTCCCTTTCCTATTCCAAACTTTGAAAACCAAATATTTTTTATCAATATTACTTTAATATAAGTAATTTTAAGTACCAAATTTTGAGAAGCTTAAACAACAAAATGTTTAATGGCTTATTATTTTCTAAAAAAATCATTTTAGTAAATTGTGGATTAAAAAAAAATTACTGAAACTGAAATTTGATAATAATTTTTGAAATTTGTTATATAATTTTAAACATAATAATTTTCCTGGTTCACTCTAAATAATATTTAATAATATAATAGGATAACTTTTAAAATTTTAAAGGAAATTGTAAATAAATTTATTTAGAATTGAATTATACCATATAAAACCTACAAATGCTAATTAATTCTAAATTGCTGTCGCAGTGTTCAAAAATTAATCAGTACTTCATTTTAATTTCAATAAGTTTGATTGAATGACCTTTTTGATAAATGACATTAAATGAAAGCACAAAATTGAACAACGAACAATTTTGTCAAAAACAAACAAACTTGGGGGCTTGTGGTCTCTCAGCAATTGCCTACTTTGTCTATTTAAAAATCTGGCCCTATTCATTGCAATAAATAGTGATTTTAATAAGATTACTTTTTATGTATAGTTCAGTTTTACTTGACTTTAAATCAATATTTTTGGATAGGAAAATTCAAAATGCTAAATTTTTTTTTTGTTATATGACTTAAAAGTTTTGTGTTAAAATAGTGAATCTGATTGAACATTTAAAAAAAATAACAGAATAATTTATTTCTAATATTTTTTAATAAAAGGGTATTAATAATGACTTGTAGATGATTTTTATAAAATATATTACATAAAATATACTATCATAAAATATATTACATAATAAAATATATAAATAAAATATATTACATAATAAAATATATAAATAAAATATATAAATAAAATATATTACATAATAAAATATATAAATAAAATATATTACATAATTTAAAAATTTATTGAAATAAATGACATATTTCCAAATATTTTGAACATCTTTGAATGCTGGTGTTTGACGAGTTTTCAAGCTTGCATATCCTTTTATCTTGCTGAAATAAGGACTTTAGAAATTTGTGAGTTGCAAGTTGAATAAAATAATACCAATTGGTTCATCAGCTCTTTTGATGTTGTTGCTTCATCTTATTTCCTATTTTGTAAATTTTATTATTAAATTCAGTTATGATTAATACATTTATTGCTAGTGTCATTTGGTATTAAAGACAGCTATATTGAACTGAATGTGCTCATCTATCCCAGATATCAAAAATGTTATTTGATTTTCATGATATAAAATCATTAAGGAAAATTATTCTTGTAGGTATTGCAAGTTTCACAAGGGGGCCAACCAATAATGGTTCAAGGTCTTCAACAAGGTCATGCTATTCAAATTCAAGGTCAGACTGGTCAACAAGTACAACAAGTAAACATTTGAGAATATTTCTTAAATAGTTTAAAATTTGATCTCTTAGATATATTAAAAAAAATCTTAATTTAAATTTTTTAACCATATTTTTTAGATTCAAGTTATTCCTATTGGCCAGCTATCTGGTGCACAAGGTCAACAACAGGTAATGAACTTTCACTCATAAATTCTTTTATCATTTATTTTGTGTGAACAAATTTTAAGTGATTGTCTTATTGTCAACGGTATATTTTATTGTCTGAAACTTTTGAAGCATATAAGGATAATTTTTCTGTTAACATGACAGTTACTAATAAATATTTCAAATTTATAAAATACTAAATGTTGCTAAATGGTTTTTGCCAACTTAAAACCATAAAGGTATACTGTACTTGCCTCTCATTTTAAAACATTCATTCCAAATTTCAAGTGTGGCATTCAAACTAATTAGATGACACCTTTACTATCTCTTAATAATAGTAGTGAAATGAATATATAATTAGATGGTTCTTTACAGTTAAACAGTAAGTGTTGTAATCCACAGTCATGCAGCAAACAAGAGTTAAGAAGTGTATTTTGTACATTTTTATCTAAATACTTGTAGATTACATCTAATTATGAGTTGTCCTTTTAATATATGAGCAAAGAATTTTTAAGCTGAATAATTTGTTTTGAAATTTATTTAAAGTGCAATTTATTTTAAAAGCTATTGTTTTAAATAAACTATTTAGAATTTTTTTAAAAAAAAGTTTTTAAACAATGATTTAGAAAAGTTTTTTTTTTTTTTTTTCACAACTGAATATTTTGTATTGTTTAATTTTTAGGAACATATAAAATTCAGTTTAAAATCTGTCAAAATGAGCTTAAATTTGAGTAATTACTTGATCTAAATTCACATTTATTATATGTTAGTTGAAAAGTTTTAAGTGCAATAAATGTGATCTGGAAATTTTTTGCAAACATAAGCTTGTATAGTTATGAGTATTTTTTTTGTATTTCGGAGTTTTTAAGTAATACGGTAGAAATTGCACAAATCTGTTATAAACTTTGTATTCCTTTTGAAAAATTGAAAGGAAATTGTTTTCATAAATCTAAAACATATTTCATTACACACAACTGTATGCTATGTGGACCAAGGCGCTTCTGCAATTCACATTAATTTTTTAGTTTAAAATATTTGGAATTTCCTGGAAATTCTTTTAACTAAGTTGTTTCTTAAGTGTGCCTTCTATATGGTATTATTGCTCTTAATATTTTTATATAGTACAGACATACTGGCCTCTCATTTTAGAGATATAAACATCTATGGGAAAGGCAGCAATTGTGCTTGATGATAACTGTTGTTGAGTTGATAATATAAATTTAAATATTTAATGGTATAACTATCAAAAATAGAATAAAAGGGTATTTGAAGCTTGATAAAGTGAGCCTTTTATATAAAATTAAGGTAATAAACTTTTAAAAATATATTTTTATCGAAGTCCCATTTGCTTATTTTCTGTTAAAAATTTATTATTGCCTATTTTTTAGATAATTATACAGCAACCAGGACAAGGGCAAATAATTCAGACTCCAGATGGTCAAACTTTAGTCTATCAGCCTGTAATGGAAGGATCAAATTTCATACAGACTCAAGGAGGTAGATTAATTTTTTTAAAAAATGTATTAACTCTTAATTTTTTGATATTTTGAGATGATGTTTTTTTCCCCAAGAAAATAGATATTTATCCAAAAGATCTTAATCTTATGTCATTTCTTCAGCTGTTAACTTTATTACCTAAAGTGTTGACTATCTTATTTAATTTAAAATAATTTTTTTTAAAATTTTCCCTATTTTGGAGATATAAATTGTTTGCATTTATTTCAACTTTACAATAACACATGAAATTTGTTTATATTGGAAATGTTGTAATTATAGTTGAAAAATTGACATAATATTTATATCCATTTTTGTTTCTCAATAACTTATATCTAAATGAATATTTTTTATCTTCTGATTTTAAGATATGAAATCATTGTGCTTATAAATAGATTATTAGAGAGTGTTATGAGAATATATTGCATTTATTTCTTCTTGTTATTGCTAAAGTTAAAAGTTAGTTAAAGTTAAAGTTAAGTCATGTTAGATTCTGTAGAACAGGGTTAGGGGAGTAAGTTAATGCAAATTCAATCAATTTATTGAGCAAACATATTTTTGCTGGAGATAATATTTATGTGCTGAGCAAATTTAGCATTACCAAGTTTCACATAGAAAATAAATATTTAATTTGCTTGAGTTTTGCAATAAATAAAATGGAAAAAAAGAAATAAATGTTTAACACAGAGAAGTTTTTGAAAATGCTACTGAGAAAAAAGAAGTGTAATTAAAAAAATTTAAGAAATTTTCATATTAAAATATAAAAAGAACATTATTGCTATCTCAACATTAGTAAGAAATTGGTTGGAGACTCGTATGAATAACCTATTTTCTCAAAATACCTTAAAGTAAATTGAAGTAATATTTAACTTCAGGCATACAAATTGAAAAGCAATTAAGAAATGTTAAGCATAAAAATTTTTATCTCTGTCTAATCTGTTTCTACTTAAAATTTATAATGATTTTCAGATTTTATAAATTATTTTATTCGTAAAAAATAAAACATTTATTTTTTTAATAAATAAATGTTATTGTAAGTAAAATTAGAAATGAATGATTTGGGATGGAACAGTATTAAGAATGAATGCTTTTGTGTGTAGTTCTTGCTGTAATGGATTGTTAAATTATGAAATTCAATGTTAGCATACTATCCATATTTTTTCACCTATTTAATCAAACATAAAGAGTTTCATGTTATAATATTATCTTGAGAGTTTATTGATACATTAATAAATAAAATAATTATGTTTGATTGCTTAATAATATAAATTTTTAAATAATAACATTAAAAGAATTATGATATGCTAATAGAAATACATTCCATTTGATTATTTAATTATCCTGTAGTTGATAGTCTTAATTATCCTGTAGTCTTGAATTGTAGTTGATAGTCTTTTTCTATTGCAAAGAAACTTGAAAATGCTTTAAGAATACAGTTTATCAATGCAACTAAAACAAGAATATAACTGAAGCAGATATAGTTTATATTAGTATGCAACTGATTATGGCATAATTGATCCCTATATAAAATGTTTGAGTTTGCTAATAGACTACTTTAAAATGATAAAGAATATCAGGGGTTTGATATTTAGGAATTGAACTTTGTAGCATTTATTTTTACTTAAAAAAAGAGTATGTTAATGCAAAAGTTTGATTTCTATTTAAGTTTCCCTTTTTGCAATTAATTCTGCCTTACTTTTTTTTATTTTAAGAAATAATTGTTTAAAGGCCAATGATCAAATTCCATTATGAAATATGTTTTTTGTTCTTACCTACAATAGACTATATTATATAACTTTGATATATGTTTATTATTTATGGGCACAATCTGATGAAATGTTATGTTCTTATGCTGTTATTCTCTGATTTTTTTGTTGTTATTAAAATGTTTCTAAAGTAATCTTCTGGTTTTATTTCAGGTATTATACAGATACCATCAGTTACGGTTGCTGCTCCTGCTCCACAAGTTGTTCAAACAACCACAACCACTGCTGCTAGTCCTACCCCACAGACAATCACAATACCTTCAAATGTTCCACCTGCTAATATTGTTATGGTACTCTGCCCTAATTTTCACTTATTTCTTTACCTGTTTAAGTTTGCTTTTCATGACAACCATTCTTCTAATAATGAGTAAAAAGGGGGAAAAATTTTACAATTTTATATGTAATTTTTTTTTGTTACAAAACTTAATTTGAAAAAACTTTTATCATTTTTGCATTTTGTAATGAATTTAATTTTTGTGGTTTAATGCCTTTAGTAATTTGTATTAATTTTTTAATGAGCTAATTTACAACATATTAAATAAACTAAAATAAGAATGAATTGGTAAAGTTTCAATTATTTCATTCGATTTGTGAAAAAATAAAACATTCTCAATACTCAGCTATAAAAATTAAAAGAAAAAAGCTGTGTAAATGAGTAATATAACAAATATACTTTAAAATTAGCTTGGAGAAAAATAGATTAAATTTCTGCACTCTGTTTTCTTCTTTTTTTTTTCTTTTTCCAGTCTGTTCTTAACTTATCTTTTTTGTTTTTCAAAAATATCTAAAGTATACCGCTAACCAGAAATGTGTGAAAGTATTCTAAAAATTCTTTACTTTGATGTTGCAAGGTTGATTTCTTCCCATTATTATATTCCCATTTTAAAAGACAAATAAAAGTGTTTACTTATTTTCTTATTCATTTGAAATGTGCAATTTCTATGGTTAAAAGATGTAAATTTCATAATCTTTTAAAATCAATTACTGACTTGCTAACATATTTAGATTACGTTAACATTAATAATTTTTGTTTGTTTTATATTCTTTTCCTTAAAATTAGTTTATTTCCTTTATTTTTACTTGCTTTTAAAACATTTATTCTGAAAATTATTTGCTAATTTATATGCTAGGTAAAAATATGTTTATCTACAAATATAAAAACTTCTTAGGGAAATGAAACAATTTAGTCCAATAGGTATATTATTATTATTGTAAATTTTTTTTTTATTTTGTGAGGCACAATATTTTGCATTCTCTTTTCATTGCTCTGAGCAGAAGTGAAAAAGAAATGGATAGTCTTAAATACGCAGATATTGGAAATGCAGTTAAGGAAAATTTATGGCTTAAAGTTATTATTTTTTTACCTCTATTATTAGTTTTCATTATGCATTAGCTTTTGTTTTTTCAGAAAAAGGTTAGTGAAATCATTATTGTCAGCAAGTTTGGGTTGTTTAAAAATATCTTTACACTTTAAATAGAGACATATAAATACTTTGTTATCAAGCTGTTGATGTATTTTGAAAAATTAAATAAATAATAATAAATAAATAAAATATTTATTCTTTTTTAATGAAAATTCTTAAAATTACAATAATAAAATTGCACTTTCATTTATCTAAAATACTTATTTGCAGCAAGTTGTTCCTGGTAATGGTGGTATTCAAGCAGTTCAAAGGATACCTCTCCCAGGTGCTGAGCTGTTAGAAGAAGAACCTTTGTATGTTAATGCTAAACAGTATCATAGAATTTTAAAAAGAAGACAAGCTCGAGCAAAACTAGAAGCTGAAGGAAGAATACCTAAAGAACGACGGGTAATCATTAGTTTTGTTTTAATAATTTGAAATGCCTCTCCTCTCCTTCCCCTTTCAATACTGAAAAAGGCTATCTGTCTAATTTTAGGATTAACCATCAGCCTTGATCAATGTTTAAAGTTAAATGCAATTGCCAAATATGATTTTGTAACCTCAAAATATCTGATTAAACAGATTTTTTTCCTATAAATAAAATTGTTATAAAATATAATTAAAAATCATCAAAAATGCATCAAATTATTCAATTTAATTAATTTGTCATTTGCTATTGAATATTGAGTCTTTGTTTTTTAAAAAAAGAACATATCACATTTGAGCATATTATGTTAGAAAAATCAAATAAAAAATGAAAATGAAATATTCATAATTAATGTATAATAGCTTTTGAGCATTACACAAGCTTTTATAATTCTTCTGAAATATAGATTATATACATTCCTTTTTAATAAATTGTTTAAAGAAATTCAATCAATTGATTTTTCAGTGTTTATAAGCACCTTGTTAGCTAATGGAACTTTGAATATATATATTTTTTTGTGGTATTCCCAAGAAAGATGTCACCCTATTCTCTAATAATGTTTTATCTAGAAACTTTTTTTTTTTTTTTTTGCAATTTTTTCTAATTTGAAGTTACATGGAAAGTATAAGATTTTTTTTTTGATTTTTTTATGTGCTTGATGATAAGTTTTCATTTATGAATCTTCATTGCAGATTGAAGATATTAAAAATTTCAATTAGAAAAACATTTGAGAATGTTTGTATTAAATGATCCAGTTCTCAATGAGGATTTTTTTATTCTTTGCAATTGCTACACTGAGAGATAATTCATAGTTCATATTTTTGAGGGAAATATTTTGTACCATTTCTAGCAAGAAAATTTAATTTTCTATTTTGGTGAATTCTGAATTATAATCAGAAGAATTTATTTCTTAAAAATTTTATCAATTTCAGTCATATCTGATAACCATTTTTTACCCCCTTCTATATTCTGAATATTTTCAAGATAAAATAAAAATAGGCATGTGTTAGAAGGTTAAGTTAATTTTGTAAAGTTACTCTTAGGTTTGTAATTATTTTGACACTAGTATCAAGAATTGTCAGCATTATAAATTTTTGATGTTTCAAGTTTTTGATTATTTTTTATACTAATCTTTAATAAATAATAATAATAGAAAAATCTCTTAACAAATTTCTTTTTAAAATTAGTATATGTTTGTTTATAAATTTGAAAAGATGATATATTTCTAAGCCAAAGTATGGTTTTAAACTTTATCGTCATGCTAAAAATGAAAACATACGAATTGCTCAAAGGATTAATTGTATGCCAGGCATTTTTAGATTATAAAATTCACTTTTCTCACTATTTCAAACATTATATTTTAGAATGATTATTGTTGGGATTTACTATTTGCATATTTAATTTGTTCCAAATTTAATATCTTAAAATTTTATCCATTTTCTAAAAAAAAAAAGAATTTGGTATGATTGGGGGGGGGGGATATGGCTTTTGTTGGAAATTTCTTCTTCTTCTTTTTTTTTTAATTGCACCATGCCAATGCTTTAGATTGTTTCATTTATTAAAGGTCTTTTACTTAAACTTTTTTATTTATGAATTCTGTAAGTATTTGACATTTGTACAAAAATAAATGAAATGTCAATTACTTGCGAATGAATGAAACTATATTGCCAACAAAAGTGACTGTCATATTTTGACTTTTTCAAAGTTGGTGACATATTAAAATCCCATTACATCAATGTCAAATAAAAATATTATTTGTAAAAGATCACTTACAATTTACATTCTTTCAGTTGCAAATTACTGAAGATTGGGATGAGGGTACAATAGTGATATATCCCATATCCATGTTCTAAACATTTCTAAATTTATTTCAAGTGATTTGGTGTATATTGCGTTTTAAGAAATTATGTTTAAAAATGTTGGGAAGAGTTTGGATGAATTAATTAAAAAATTGAATTTAAGATAGCTAAACATTTATTATAATATTTTTATTAAGTTTAAAGTTTGATATTATTTTTTAAATTACTTTGGCTATTAAAGTAGAATGTGATTGAAATTTTTTAAAATTGAGTACCCCCTTCTTTCATTATAATTTCTTTATAAGATAAAATTAAATCTTTGACAAATGCTACAAATAAATACATTAAGCCACATAACATATTATAATTTAACACTGTAAGAATAATTAATGTTATAAAATAGCCAATTTTTGTTAAAAATATAATTTCTGAAGGATATTGTTTTAATTTTCCAGAAATATTTGCACGAGTCCAGACATCGTCATGCGATGAATCGGGTTCGAGGTGAAGGTGGTCGTTTTCATTCAGGGTCTATGAAAGAGGAAATGATGATGCATTCAAAGCTATCGACAGATTCTCAGACAAATACAGATTCAGAAGGCTTAAGTGGCAATAATGGAATATCAGACTTGTCAGGTTTAGATGTAAGCAAATTGTTCTTTTTCTTCTTCTTTCTTTCTTGTATTTGTTTGAAATATTACTTTTCTTTACATGTTGAAATAGGATGGGCAGATTCATTAGAATAATTCAGCAACATTCACCTGACATTAAAAATAAACATTTCATAAACATTGTATTTACATATTTTTTATATTTCTTTATTTATTTTCTTTTGTCCACTACTCATCTTTAGTAATTCTTAAAGCAACCTAATCAGCCTTTTCTATTTATCATATTTATCAAAATAGGTTTATTTATTTTCATATATTATAATTTGCTATTCTATTTATTTCAAAAGTTAATTTCTATGACCGTGTAGTTATTTTGTTTGACTGCTTAGTGCATTCATGTTTTCCCAATTACAGTTGTATTATTCTTAGATCTGCCCGACATGAAAAGGGTTCTTTTTGTTATAGAGGGAGTGTATATTGTCTCATCCAACTGAAGCACTCAGAATAAAAATAACATCTTGCTTTGAATAGAATTGTTTTGTTTTTTATTTAATTAGTTGTAATCAATTTAAAAATTTTGAAGAAAATGTCATATATTTGAAATTGTAAGACCAATAATAGATATTACTTCTAAACTTATGTTATTCTTCAAGAAGAACTTTTTAAGTTTTCTTATATATTTAAGAAGATCATAAAATGAAATTCTAATTAATAATATTGTTGATTAGAAATGTAATTTGGAAACTGTAGGTCTTTGCATAATTGAAAGTTTGAACGTAAAATAATGTTCACCCAGTTAACTTAATGATTTAGAGTTCTTGGAAGAAAGTCAAAATGAGAAATATATGAAAGCTAAACTTTTTTCCATAACTTGACATTACTATTACTATATTAAATAGTATATTCGAAAATGTGCATTTTGAAGCTGTTGAAATTAAAATATTAAAATCAGCAATGAAATAATTTTTGTTGAATGTTATGAATAATATTTTTATAAAATTGTCTTTGGATTTCAACAGAAATAAATGGGTTTAAATTTCCTAATTTTTATGATTGCTGCTTGCTTAAATAATTAAAAATTCAGGTTATTATTATAACGGCTGATTTCAGTAATATAAATGATTTATTATTGCTGTGAAATTTCTCTGTAAAACCGTGTTGTTGAAGAAATTAATAGCAAGAAACAGGCTGCAAATTTTATAAAGAATAATTTTAATTTATATTTATTAGCTTGAATAGCATTGCCCGGTATAGTCAGTGGCGGCTCGTCAAATCAAAAACGAGCATTGCTGCAAAAGATATTAAAAATTCTCTTTAACTTTTATTAAGTCTACATTTTTACATGCAGTATTTGATTTTTAACATTTTAACTTTATGGAATATATAGGTGTAAATATCTGTTTATTCTACTAATTTTCCATTCAAAATAGATTTCTAATTTGAAAATTAATTTCAAAATATGTGTGTTCCTCTAGAGAACAATAACCTGTTTTGATTTATAATGAGATAAACAAGTTAAACATTTATATAGAATAAGCAGTAAATGTTTTTTCTATTAATTGTTAAGTAAGATGAAAAATTTAAGCAGTAACAAGTCATATCTGATTTAGGAAAAGCTAGGGGGTAAAATTTAAAATGGAAAGAAAGAGTGCTGAAATTATGTCAATTTTCTGGATTTTTTTTTTTTTTTAATTGTGGATGAGCTGCTTGGCTCTGCAGCCTCAATAACCTCATTTCTCCCTGTTTATATTTCATTTTGAAATATAAATAAAGATTATTTTGAGGTATAAATGATCTTTTTTTAGTAATTTTTAGCTAAAGTCAGTATTAGTTTCAGCTCTTTGAATCCAAGTTGAAGTTTTGTAGAAAAACAATTGAATTTTTACAACCAAATTGGCTTTGTAAATGTAGTTAACAATGGACTTATTTTTAAATCTATAGAATCATAATCTGAACTAGGAAATGTTAAAAAAATAGTGTGAATAAAAATAAATAAATAAATAAATTTTTGAAATAATTGCAGGGGGTGTTGCAGCTGTGCAGCCCCAATGGACAAGCCGCCACTGTGTGGAAAACTCAATTGCTGGGCATTGACAACAATCAGTATGTTACCAAATATTTTGCTTAATTTTTTAAAATTTAAATGAAACTAGATATCCATCATCTGCATATTCAAGTAATTAATTAAAATATTTTTGAAATCTAGTGGAATAATTACAAAGGTGCCACTGAGGTCAAAATCGAAATCTGGGAAACCTCAGAAGGTGGAAAGAAAACTTTAAAAGTTGATGGCAAGGTATGTCTCCTTTTTAATAATTATGTTTTTAATTTTTTTCTCAAAATTTTCATCAAATTTTGGGCAAAATCCTTTTATATTTTAATAATAATTTTGATGTATTAAAATTTATTTTACTTTTTTACTTTCTCATATACAAAGCACAGAAGATATATTATAATTGTCAAATCATTCAAACATGAAATTTTGGTGAATTTTTGTTTTATGACTCTCTAAGTTCAAAAAATACATTTCTGGCATTATCTGTCTGTCTGACAAAGATAACTTGAAAATATTTTGTGTTATATGGATGAAATTTTGTATATGGTCTTAACACCAAATTTGTAGATTTTTATAAAATATTGAGCTAAACCCATTTCGAGGAAATCTGTTTGAATATGAGTAGCACATATACTACAAAACAAAGAGAGCTGAATGGATAAAATTCAGTATTCATTTTTAATGTCTGTGGTGTAGACATCTATGAAATTTTAAGCTAAATCCAAGAAGGAATTGGCATTCTGTTGGTCTGTATTTTTAAAAACATGTAAACTTTATAACTTGGACATGCCAGACTTAATTCCATCATATTTGATGTGTGATTTTGTAACCACAATTGTATATCTGTGTCAAATTCTTGTTTTAATCGATCGGGGAAAAGCACATTTAAAACACAAATTCAATTTTCAATATTAATAGCTGCATATCAAGGATTAATCCCCTCCCCCCCCAAAAAAAACTCCCTTAGGATCATATGAAAGATTCAGTAAAAATATTAAATTCACAGCAAAGTTTATGTTTTGTATTATTGTATGTCACTGTAATGCAAGGCACTCTCTGAAGATAACTCTTTTATTAGAATGACCACTTTTGCTGGTTTCTCTATTTTTTCAAAGCAATAGCAAAGTTGTTTTCTTGCAGGTATTTCAGTATTTTATCTACTTTAATAATTTATCTGTTATGTAATGCATCAATATTGAATTAAATCTTTCTCTTTCATCTTTTATTTCACATTTTAATTTTTAAGAGGTCATCTATATCTAATTATTAAATTGCAATTCCCAACTCTCAAATGAGATTTAATGCTTAAATCATTGCAATTGATAGAACATATGAGAAATTCTCTAGATATCATATTCACTTGATCCATTTAATTGAAATTTGACAGTAAATCCCTGAATAAAAGGTCTGATTGATCTATTTTATTTGTCTACTCATGTCTTTTTTTGGGGTCTGAATAAATTATTTTATAGAATCAGAATAGATATAACAGCCAATTTAGTATTGTGTGATGAAAAATTGAATTGCAATTTTAAGTTAATCATTGTGTCGGCTTTAGGTCTATTTATCAATTAAAAACACTAGTATTTCTAGATCTATTATATTTTATGCTAAACATTTTGATGGTTATTTAGACTAGATGGACAATGTTAATGAGCTAAAATATAATAGTTATAATAAAAAAATAATAGCAGAGATTAAAAATATAATAAGTTGTATAAATTTCTTTAATGAAAATACTTAACTTATTGATTTTCATTTCACTCTTTTATGTGAAGAAATTTGTTATCTTGTTTTTTATTTGAAAATTGTTTGTTATCTATATAGGAAAATCAGTTATATTTTCTGTAACAAATTTGTAAAAAATATGAAATTTTAAATTCCAGTTATTTTTTTTATTTAACTGCAAAACTTATAACTGCAAAATTCTACATATCAAAATATGATAAAGTAATTTAATTTTGAATAAAATTGAACATACGATTTTGCCCTTTGCAGAATAATTAATATTGCAAATAATTCATGATTGAATCAAATATTTTGCATAAGCAAAATTTTCATTTTCACTCTCATATCATATGTATAAGGAGCAAGGAAATATATATTTTAGAAAATGGAAGAATATTTCAACATATCAATAGTTAATGAAATTGAAAGCTTTGTACTCATTTTGGGGGAGGGGTAATGATTTAACTATATCGAAAAAAATAATTTTTAAGGATGGTTATAGTCACGATTTAGTCATTCATTTATTTATTTACTCTCTAAATTTGAAAATTCCTAGATATTTAAAATCATACTCATTATGCATTTCAGAAATTAATTTTGTGATTTGTTTAGAAATTAGCTGAAAATAAGTAGTTAATTGTTGTACATTTTTAATAATTTTAATCCTATTAAAGAATATGAGCAAATTTTTTAGAATGAATAATCTTTTTTACAAATTTGTTAGTAAAATTATTAGGGAGGAGTTTTGAAACAACATATAAAATTTTATATATTTTTTTTTCTCTTTTTGCAAACTAGCCTTGGTTCATCAACAACACTTGTGTATAATGTGTATATTTTAGTTTCTAATCTAATATATAAAGTTTAAAGTGAAAAATCATTATAGTTTTGATGCTCATATTGAATCTTGAATCCTTAACAAAATCCTCAACAATAAAATCGTGAATTTTAATAAATTATGTAATTATTTTAAAAAATTAAGACTGACAAGATTAAATTTTGGGGAATAAAGTAATGAATCAAAAATTAATTTTTATAAATTAAAAATAAGTTATTCCTATTTATTTCACTAATGATATTATTTGAGTTTGGGAATAGACATTACATTAATAATCTGAATTGTTTAACCTGTTGAAAATCCGTGATCACACGATTCTCCCTTCATGGCTGTTGATATCATATATATCTTTCACAGCTCATGATATATGTATTTTTCCACTGAAGTAGGAAAAGCTTGTCTCATAACATGAACCATGAAAGGAGAATTGCATGATCATGGTCCTGAATAGGGTAAAATTAGATCATAATTTTTTGGTATTAATATTTTCTGATTTTTAAAAAAATTGAGTTTTGCTTATGGATACATATGTAGCTTTTTTCAAAGGCCAATTTTTGTTATTTATTTTTGCTGCTTTCCTGATGTTTAGCAGTTTTATTTATTTATTTTTTAATTTCAGAATATCCAGAACGGTCGTATACTTACAGCAAATCTCTTGCCTGAGGAGTCAAATTGAGTGAAAGATCTTCCAAAATGTTGCTATGCCGAGTGTTTCAGAAAATTTATAGGAACACTTCACATGCAAGTTTTAATTAACTTTATATAACGATTGTGATTTTACCAACTTAGTACTGCATTATCGGATCTTTGTAAAGAGCTGATTGTCCAAAAGCAATATAAATTCCTTGAGACAGACAGATTTATTTATTACTAACATTTTAATGCATGAGCATTTCTACACTTACTTGAATAACGAAGAAGCTATGCAATCTGTTTTTAAGACATAAGAAAAGTACTTTTTTGTATATTCCTAGCAATACATGAGAAACATTTATTGCTTTACTCTCCCTGTGAGTTCTTTTTAGTCTCATGCATTTAAGGACTAATATGCACTTAAGTGTGTGAACAAAACACTAAGTGTCATGGCTATATAGTTTCCAGAAGACTGTGCCTCTATGCATCTAAATGTGTAAAATATGTATGATTAAAAGTTGAACAGAAGTCTGCAAATTTGACTGATTTTTTGCTCATTGCTTTTTGGCCTTTTTCTGTGTTTAAAATTTAGTGATATGAGTTTACTTATTTTGTGAATTAAATTTATGACTCTTTGAAGTAAATTTTGAATGTTTGTTGAGTTGATTTTTGATCTTCCGAGTGCCCAGTTGTTTTGGCTGGATAAGTTTAAGCTGTATGAATGAGCTTTAAAGTGGCCACACCAAACTTTTTGATATGTAATTGATGTCTTAAGAATAATTTTAATCTTTGGAATTTTAGAAAACGTCCGAATAAAGGGAAGTGTTTCTGCCTTTAAACTGAACAATAAAACAATGGAAGCTAATTCAGCTGTTTAGAAGCTTAAACTTTTTCTGATTCACCAGTGGTCAATGTTTTTACGCACAAAATAGGCTTAAAATGTTCTTATTAATAAAGTTTCATGAATTAAGAAAACTTTTTTTATACAAAAGGCAATTTATTATTTTCTATTTGTGTGTGTGAGCAATTTTTCATGATTAATTACCATTTCTAGGTTTTTATATATTTAAAACATTAATAGTCTGAACTAGATTTATTCTTAACTATTTGTATCCAGTGCTTCCTTTTTGAAATGTTAGCCATGTTGTTCTGAAGCATTAACATTATGCTGGGAATGTTAATGTTATGCTTCTGAAGCATTAACATTATTATGATTAATGACTTAAATATCAGTGTAAATGTTCTCTTTATGATTCTGGATAGCTTATCATACTATCCTATAAAAAAATCCATCCATCTTTTTGTAGATTTATCACAATCAGATTAATGATAAAAAAGCAATACAAAATCAGAACTTATGTTTTATGATATGAAATGAAAATCAAATGAATAGATTATGATATGAATAATATCATTATTTAATTTCAAATTTTCTTCAAGTTTTGATTTAATGAAAAAATAAAAATGGCTTTTCTTGGTTACTAGAAGAAACAAAAAAAAAAAAAAAAAAAAAAAAAAAAAAAAAACATCTTTAGGAAGCTTTGCATACATTATCAACGTCAAAAAACAAACAAACCCTGAATAGGTTTTTTGAAGCTTTTATTTTTATTTTACTAATAGTTTCTTTTCTTGTTTTGAAAATGTTTGATGTATTTTATTGATGCAATTGAACGAATGAGTTAATTGCATAAGTAAAATTCTGTTGAATTGAAAGAGTTGTTTAAATATCATAATTACCAAATTGTTTTTATCTGCATTTGTGATGTATTCTTACTAATATTTATTTCTAATGATATGCATCATCTCTAAAGTTACCTTATAAAATTATCGTCATTTTAGGATTGCCAGTACACCAATCAAAAAATAATGCTGTTGAACCAAATAAGTTTTTGTTCTAATATGCCAATTGGAGTACTCCTTGACAGATAACTGTATTGATAAAAAGGCAACATGTCTGCAAAATATTGTTTGAAATTTAGGTTGATATTTAACACGGTTACAATCAGCAGCTTTGTTAAGTATCAACCTAGATTTTAATAAATTGAATGACAAGTATATAATTTTTTTGTCTGATTTCTATACATTCGAAAATTACATATTTGCAGTTACATTAGTTCAATTTGCAGCCAACCACTAGTTATGACCTTTTCTGCATAATCTGTTTTTTTAATAAAGTTGATGAATAGGATGTGTGTCAAATTAGAGTTTCATGCAAATAGTTTTGATATATTTTTTAAAAAATTGGGTCATTATCATTCTTTTAAATTTATATATATATTGGCAACTACTTATTCTTGCACATTAGTTGCTCACCTTGTTATTAAAGAGTGCTAACATTTTGTAAAAAGCAATAATATGACTTGATATTTGTGTGCTCATTACCTGTGCTAGCAATATTTTAGAAATACAGATAGTCTTTGTATTGCTTTGAAGTTTGAGTTTGTACAGATCATCATAAATGATGTTATAGTAGAAAATGTCCATTTTGTAGTTATGTGTTTTCAAGGGAGTTTCTTTAATTCCAAAATCTCAGTTTGTGAAGTAGTAATCTGTTTTTTTTACACACTGTAAATGCAATATTCTATACTGAATAAATAATATTACCAACGAATTTGCAGTAATATGTTTGTTCTCAACATTTTGTGAATAAACTGTAAAGTGTTAGCCTTCAACAGGTCCTTCCTGTCTTTTGTAGAATGAAAATTTGTGTATTTATTGGTCCCTCCCCCCCACTGTTGATTTCTCTATTGTGCAAAAGTATTTAATTCTGTGTAATTTAATTATATAGAAATACTCTGTGTAACTTAATTATATAGAAATACTCTCTAGCTAAAATTCGGGCCGAAAATATCTTGATTTCACTGATTCTAAGGTTGAAAATATGTATAATATACAAAATGGAGTTAAATTATGTATAAGAAGTACATGACTTAGTGCAGAAATATTATTTAATGCAATAAGTTTTTGAACCTCTGTATAATTGTAGATTACTAAATTTGTATAAACATATGTGTTTCTTCTAACTAAATTCAAAAATAGCTAGCTGTTAACCCTTGTGCTACTAACCTAGCCATGCAAGGTATATACTAATGGGCCAGTTTCTTTTTCAAATGAGGAATTCAGGATCTAAAGCAAGGGCTTCTCAGTGATAATTTGATTTACATCCTGCACTCCTAATTTGAAACAATAACTGGTGCAAAATTAGCTCTTTAATGTAGAACTTTCACAACCAGATTAGTTGTGAAAGGGTTAATGCTATCAGGAGTTTTGAAATAATATTAAAAATATTGAAATAAAATTTTTAGGGAGTTTTATACTTGAATTTTGATGCAATAATTTGAAAATTAAATTTATTAGGCATTTTATTACCCCAAATAGTTAAATTCTTTGTTGCATATTGCCATAATTGTAGCTAAATTTATATTGAGGTAATGCCAATTATAATAGGAAGACCACATAATCTCATCAGGATCATTTGACTGTTAGCCCCATTAATAAGTTTCTGCTGTGTACTTATATAATCAACCTAAACCTCGAGTGAGTCACTGATACATATCAGCTTATTGATCGCGTCAATTTTGAGTTAATTTTTGATCTGCATTCAGTACTTGTCCAATATAAACTTGTAATTTATTTATGGTTATAAAATTTTAATTTTTTATTTTCATGCAATATATTTCACAAACAAGTAAGATGGTCAGGAAACCTATTTCGTGAAATGTTTAATCTGTTTTTCCAAGGTTAAAAGTATATTATTTTAAATACATTTTTTTTGCTGAGATTATTAATAATTTGATTGATGCATCTATTTTGTATTAATTCTTTGTATTCAGTAAAATGTATTATTTTCTACTGAGATACAAAATTATTATTCCAAAAATTAATTTGCATCTTCTTGTAACTCTGGAGACAAATTTTAACTGTCAAAATCAAGGCATGTCATAATGAGGCTTGAATGTAATCGATTTATAAAAGGTTAAGATTATATACCAGGGTATATCGCGATTCTATTAAGTGGTTCCTGTTATATTTTACAATTAGATCAAAATATTCAAATCTTACTATAGAGATTGACATAATTAGACTAAAAAATTCCATTCAATTTATAGCAAATGATGTTTGTTGTATTAATAAAGAAGTAAATTCATGGACATATCGTATACATAAAATGCACTGTACAAAATGAATTTCCAAATTCATTGCACATTTATCTGTAGGTAAATGGATATGATATCATATTGCATCATGAGTTAGATGATATGCACAATTACATTGTCATGTGACTGATGTGCCATGAATCAACTTCTGCACATTCGGATATTTTTACCTTGTGCAGAACAATTCTAGAAAACACTAATTACTGTATATGCAGACCCAAATGAGTATTACCATCAATAACTGAATAATTTGCAGCTCTTTTGTGCTACTAGTTTTAAGAATTTTTTTTATTTGCACAAACAGATTTTTTGATACAATAATTTGCTGAATCAAGTATATATTTCTTTGAATATTTCGTGTGTAATTATTTACAAACATAAATGTAATATTACAAGACTTTTACAAATTGTCTTTGTAATTTACTGTTGCTCTGTAGAAATATATAAAACTGATTGCATAGAAATATATTTCTGTAAAATCTTAAGAATTATTCAATTATTATTATTTTTTTTTTTATAAATTTGAAAATACATTGCTCAATGATACTTAAGAAAATTTATTATACTAAATTTTATTTATCTGTATAATTAAGAAAACTGATAAAAGCTCAATTTTCTTTTTATAACATCAAACATTAAAGTTTAAACTGTTTCTCCTACTGAGTACTAGAAATAGCCAAGTTAAAATAAAAGCCTTTGAAATGTGAAAATTAAAAAAAAAATCATTATAATTCACATAATATAATCAAAACTTGATTCTTTAAAATAAAATTCTTAAAAGTTGCAAATTTCTGTTTAATGTACGAAAAGGAAGATTGTTTAACTGAAACTTACTTTTGGCAGTTTAGGTTTTGTTGTTTATATGTAAAAGAAAAAAAAAAAAAAAATCACAGTTTCAACTTGAGAAAAGACTCCCTCTATAATTGAATCTCATATTATATTTAATTTATTTTGATGTAATGAAATGTTGTTAGATGTGCTACTGAAACATAAACTAAAACTGGATATTAGATTTTATTTGAACTGAATATGAAAAATCGTATAGTACAGAATAGAAGAATTTTATCTGATTGGTTCATTTTAAACTGATAGCACCCCACTTTATTTTTATCTCGTAGTTCCCAGCTTAAATTTTTCTTTGTATTTCTGTGTTGCTAGTGCTATTGTATTAGATATCTAATGCTCTCCCAAGGGTTGTTTAGTGTGTCATTTTCATTTGTTGATATACCTCATTTAATATTATGTATCATTGTGATTTAAGTGTTAGTTACGTGAAAAATGTCTGCAGACTTCTGATGTATGTGTGTGTGTCAAAAGAAAATATCATCTGTATATATGTATCAGCATACAAGAACTTCATTGTTATTAATCCAGAAATATGTTCATCAATTTGAATTTTCAAAACAAATTGTGAATTCTATTTTTTATTCTAATAAAAACTGAAAAATATTTTTGGTGTGTTGAAGTTGATTCAACCGGTGTTCAGTAACCAAAATGACTTATTGTGAAGTTCACACACACACACACACACACACACACACAAAAGTAAATTTTATTGTATATATTTAAAATGGTGAGACCCTCCTGCACTAAAAAATGCAAAATATTGTACTGACATAAATTGATATTATTACGGCATTTAAAAACAAACAAACACTTTAAGCACAAATTTATTTATGATAAATTTCTGAAAGCTACGTTTTGAACTTGGATGTAAACAAAACTTAACTTCCATTTATGAAAATTTCATAAACTACAGCACACTGTAATTACTGTAAAATTTTCTTCTTTTTTATGTTTATGAAAGGCCAAAGACCCATTTCTTAATATTATTTTACCTGTTTTGATATTTTTTTTATCTTAACACTTGATTCGGATAATGGAAATTCTTTATTCATAAATCAAATTAATTTTAGAAAAATAATGTTAAATTTTCATGCTGGGGTTTTATGCCCTTAGACTAATAGCAATGTTGTTGCAAAATTATCCTGTGTCAGTTTTCTTTCAATAAATTGAGTTTTAAAAAAGTCACTGTGACTCTTTTAGTAATTTTCAAGCTGCAAATATAATTTCATTTGAAAATTCTGCATGTATTGCACTATTTATATTAAACTAGAAGATTTCAAATCCTTTACATTCATAAGTTGTTGAATGCTACGTATCTCCTGAATGGCTCAGTGAAATCTTTGGCTGTCAATCTTTCGCGAACATCAAGAGGGAATCCCCTGTTTGATGTTACTGGTGCCTATGTAACTTTTAAGAGTAAACTTGGCTCAGAATCTGAAAAAGAGACTTTTTTATACTTTATCTAGCATTTTTTTAAATACTGCTGCTGGTGAAAAAGCAGAGATACACGGGAAAATTAATGTATCTATTGAATCCGGGTCCAAAAAATTTCCAACACAAAGTTTATCATTATATCACCAGATAAAATCAAGGCAGCGGTTGAATGAATGTCTTCTTCCCGAGTCAGTGCATTATGCCCTCAGTTTCCTCGGAATATACACCTACTATCGTCGTTTTGTAAGAAAGCTAACAGTAGCATAAATTAACCGAATCTGAAACTTATCCGTAAAGGACAGAAGAATGCACGAAATCATTCGATAGTTCAAATCAGGCTTCTCCTGTTTTGACCAGGCCGACTCCATCCACATATTAGCATCATATACACACCTTTCCATTTTAGATATGAATAATGAAGGAATATAAGTCGTATTCTCTCAACTAATCGAGGATAAAGAACCAGTCTCTCCTTACTTCAGCAAGAACTCAGGTAATCCTTAAAGAAAGTATTGCGTCGCATTTAAAGTGTTTCAGTCATTGTTAACTCAATAGAAAATTTTCATCATTTGCCTCTATTGAAGAAAATTTATCTTCCGGACTTACAATGTTTCTTTGATATGGCTTTTGAATTTTAAGGTATCTGAAGGCCAGATGGCTCGCTGGATTCAGGAATATGATTTCCAAATCAGCTTTGCAAAGGAAATTCACACGAAAATGTCGATACCATCTCTCGCAAATCCTGTATAGAGGCAAACATTGCTGAAATGCCGAACATTTTTTTGGAATAATACAGATATTTCCATGAAAATTTTAATTCTCATATAATCGAGGAGAAAGAACGAGTCTGCTTACTGCAGCAAGAACTTGGGTAAGCCTTAAAGAAATTATAATTGAATCATTATCTAAAGAAATTATTCTTAGGATCCTTGATCGATTAAAATTCAGAAAGCATGGTTGAAAGATCTAGATATCGGAACAGTTCTGGAGAAGCGATTAAACTTGTTTGACAAAACATCTTGGCAAGAATTCGTTCATGAAGATTTTGACACAAAACGATCTTGGCTCTTTGGGACTCCTTACATCTTAAACGGTTTTATATCGTAAGTTGGAGAGTGACGCTGATTATGTGATAAATTATGTTGAGGGTTAAGAGTGAATAGGTTAAAACTTCAGTAATATGTAAATTTTCATCTAACAATTAACTTGATAACACTTTATTCAAAAGAGAAGGATAATAATGAGACCAATTTTTGAAAGAAAAATTAAAAAGTTTCAAAAACATACCTCATTATCTTGCACTATATACATTAAGTTAGATAGAAACTTGTGAAATATCGGGTTCCCAAAAATGACTGATGGATTTTGAAAATAATAATAAAGACAGAATTATCTGATTTTCCATGCGTAAGGTCGCAAATGGTACATTTCTATCGCATTCTGACTTTTATTTTATTGGTTTTCAAAATCCACCAGTCATTTTGGAGACATCCGATATATATAATTTATCTACTCTATAAAAGTATTAAGTGTTTTGGACTTTTTCTTATAACTTTTAACGTACTGACGAAAAAGTCGATTATAATAAGAAAAAGCCGGGATGTGTTGAAAAATGCAACTTTTATTGTCTAAAACTGTATGAGATTGGATAGGCTAGAACTTTATTGTTGGGTTGTTCGGAAAGTAATTTCGTTTTTTTCCGACAGAGGATTTAATTGTATTTTTTTGCACCCAACTTCACATTTAAGCCGTATCATTTTTATACGCTTTGAGAGCTCATATAGCAAGGCTTGTGTGTGAAAAATTCCAATGAATTCTACGAAGTAGTTTTTGGTTGGTGCCCTTTTAAATGTGGAGAGCGATAAGCGGCATTTTCGACATATCTTACTGTTTGACTACAGAAAGGGTAAAAATGCTGTTCAAGCCAGAAAGAAATGGACCGATGTGTATGGAGAAGGTGTGTTGACAGTACGCCAGTGCCAGAACTGGTTCGCTCAATTTTTTAGACGGTGAAACCTTCACCTCAAATGAGGAGGTCAAAAACCACCTCGATCCGTTTTTTGGCAGCAAAGACCAAAAATTTTATGAGCGTGGAATAATGCTACTACCAGAAAGATGGCAAAAGGTGTTGGACCAGAACGGCCGATATATAATTTAATAAAGTATTTGTTTATTATACGAAAACTTTCTTTCATTTCCACACACACACACACACACACACACAAAAAAAAAAAAAAAAAAAAAACGAAATTACTTTTTGAACAACCCTATAATATGCGCATTTCCATTTCTTGTAACATATTATAAAACTATTTAAATATTTTAAAAAACAAGAGATATTAACGAAAAGGTTAATTTTAGCGGTATATTTGAAGATATATTGGAAAATATCGCTTGATTTAGATTAATTGATAGCTAATTTTTACAAAGTATTACCTATAAACACATGTCTTTATACGACAATTCTTCAATGATGTTAGATATTTCAAATGTCGAATAATAAATAACATTGAGATATCGTTGTACTGTTCGACGTTTTTTTTTTTTAAATATCAAAGTTTTCTTTCCTTTCCTTTTTTTTTTAAATAATGATATAAAAATTTTTTTAATGATTTTGATGACAATATTTTCTTTACACGCATTTCGATTAAAGATTTTATTTTTGTAAATCATGTGTGGTGTTTACAAAATTGCCATTTAAATTATGGGAATATAATTTTTATTATAAAATGATATTTTTTTTAAGAAAACAAACACAAACATTTTAATATTTTTTTTTCAAAATTAAATGTTTGCATGGTTCTAATTCAATAAATGAAAGTAAAATAAAAATGTTACATTTTTAAATTCTTTCAAAAAGTCTGTTTCTATATTTTCAGGTATGTCTGTTGAGCCAGAAACATAGATAAATTAGTGATGATTTATAGTTGATAAAATTATCAACTATAAATCATCACTTTTTAGTTTAATTAATGATTTTATTAGATGGGTAAGTTGGAAGAATAATTTGAAACCAGATGGTATTTATGATATTTTATAGAAATTTAAATTTTTGATATATTTTTAGTTGTCAGTCAAAGTATGTGCCTTAAAAAAAACTTAACATTAGTAGCGAAATTCGTGTCGGTCATTATTTTTTCTTCTGATCTCTTTTTAATATTTCACTTCAATTCTATTCTATGCGCACATCCTTTTACTTTCTCAATAAATTTCATTTTTAACTTTTTTTAAATTTGGAGTAAACTGAGAAAATATTAATATCTTCGTTTTGAAGAAGCTGGAATGAAATCATTAACTGCAGAATGATTCATAGTTAATTAACTTGTAATTTCTTTTCAAGAACTGATTTATGTAGTGAAAAGGAATTTTACGTTAGGTAGAAGAATTTTATGGTACAAAAACTAAGAGTGATTCAGATAACAAGTGTATATAAAAACCATTTTTCTATAAAAAGAACGAAATCTATTAATTTTCTAGACAAAAGTTAAAGTTGCAAACATGGTGCATAAAGCTTTAATCCTGTGTATTAATTTTTAAAATAAATAATATATTCTGTTTGTGAGATAAATATCGGTGTGAATAACGTATTTGCAGAATTAAGAAATATTTCGTGAAAATTCAATGTAATTTATTTCACTGGAAACTGCTATTGGCAATTAGTGTCGATTAAGAAAAATAGATGGCGCTTCATGTTAGATGAATAGGTTTGTTTCATTAATGAATTTCATTTATCCTTTTGCAAAACAAACTTTTCAGAAAAATAGTTTTGTTTATATTATTGAAATTAATTTTCATTTCTTTTAAATAAAATATTAACAAAATACTGAAAAAGGAATGAAAAAATCTACTTTTTTTATGAAATTCAAATTTGACAATTTCTTCCCAAATTCGGCTTGTTTTTAAAGCATACTTGTTTTTAAGTAGAAATTTGGAAAAAATTAAGTTATATATATATAGAAAACAACAATCGAATTAAAAAAATCACTTTGATAAAATCATAGAAAGCTAATAAGAAGATTCTATTAAAATTTAGTGAAAAAAATATGAATTTGATGATATCAGGGAAAAAAAAAACGATTAAAGCAGATGCTACTCGAGAACACCGTAGCACCTAAATAATCTAGATTTGGTATCTCTGTCTTTATATTATTTTTATTTAGTGTAGAAGTTTATCAAGAAATGAATATAATTGTCTTATTATATAGAATATTTATTTATTATATTATAGCACGGTTAACTTAACTCACACAAAAGAAATGCATATAAGAAGGTAGTCACGCGCATGCGTCTAAAGCAACAATTAAAACAATATGAAGAATTGCTGTAAAATATACATAAAAACTTTTTGAAAAAAAAAAAAATAAAGAGTTAAAGTAAAGATTGCACGAAAATAAAATCGCATTCTCCTGCAATCTGATTTTTGAATTTCAAAGTAATGATGTAAGAATATTATTTTTTGGTAATAATGTACTCCATATTTGGAAAAAAATTAAAATTTCAGCAGTTTTTGTAAAAAAAAAAAAAAAAAAAAAAAAAAAAAAAAAGGCTCAAAAGGTGACGTATGCCTACAATACAGATGTTAAATTTGGTGTAAAGATTGTATACCAAATTTTATCCATCAGCTGCGAGCACTTTAGAGTTAGTTATCTTTGTCGCAGATAGATATAATCACAAATATGTGTTTCTCGAACTCAGGGAGGTCTAAAACGTGAAAATTTGACAAAATCTCGATTCGAGTTTTTTGACTATTACAATACATTCATATTCATTTTGACTTCATCACTTCATCATTCACTTTGACACATTACAATGCATTTTCTACACTTTGACACATTACAATACATTCTTAACATTTTAACACATTACAATACATTCTCTACACTTTGACACATTACAATGCATTCTTAACATTTTAACACATTACAATACATTCTCTACACTTTGACACATTACAATGCATTCTCTACACTTTGACACATTACAATACATTCTCTACACTTTGACACATTACAATATATTCTCTACACTTTGACACATTACAATACATTCTTTACATTTTAACA
>JAPMOR010032399.1:102279-119353 GCA_026543865.1 Argiope aurantia | reverse complement strand
AGAATTATAACATATATATCTACTTGTAGAATAAATAAATCATGAATCATTGCAATCAATATAAGCGACTTCTGTCTCGTACCAGAACAACAACAATCAAATTACACATATTAAAACCACTACATTCCTAATTTCCGGGCAATGTTTCCGCAACATTCCAAAGTTTTTAGGAAACACTCTCGAGACTTTCGAAAATTCTCAATTTGCGAAAATCTAGATGCGGTGACCCCATAATCAGAAGCTGGGAATGATGGGACCTTCCATTCATCACCGAGGCAACCATTAATTCAGACAGCTTCTAAGCAGGGCACTAAATGTCCCAAGAATGTCATGTCCCCCTCCAAGATTTGTCATTCTTCGTCGATCAAATTACCAATCCCGCTTCCGTAAAGAATGCGTGATAGTTTTAAAAGATAATTCGGCTATGTATGTTCTCAGAGAAATCTAATGTTGCCCATTCTAATAGTAGTTATAACTATACGTTGCTTTGGTCATTGCATGGTCAGTTATATTATTATTGCTGATTGCTTCGAATGTTTTAGAGTTTAAAACCGTTTATATTATCACAAGTTTGAATAAATTAATTTTAAAAACACTATTTTTTTCTGAAAATAATATTTTTTTTTAAAAAAATGATATCATATATTGCTTTTATAATAAATACATATTTAATCCTTAATGCATGACTTTTTATTTTTCATAAATAAAATTTAAAATCAACCGGGAAATGGGCGTACTTAATGGGGAAAATACAACCCCCCCCTGAACATAATATTTTTTTAATTAAAAAACATATTGATGTATTTTTACATCATCATGAACAATATCTCCTTGGGTTCTAGAAATCTACTGCGGACAATTATATAATATTTCAAACATAATTAATACCTCGCATTACATTACAAAGCATGAAAATTCACGAAACAATTATTTTTAGTATTTTGATATAAAAAAATAGTGGAATTTTGTTTTGTCTATTTGGAAATATAAGTCAGAGACCAATGCCGTCTGTTCACTCATCCATAGCCGACAAAGGAAGGAATTACTCTCTAGGTTTAGAGAAGTTATGTAGAACCGATTTTGCATATTAATGTATTTTTACTTCACAAAAAAAAAAGGAAAAAAAAAGAAGAAAGTCACATCTTTCTTGCATAAATTTATCAGTATATGCAAAAATATAAATATTATTCAATACTTTTACATTGTTTCTATCCGAAAACAATTCTTCCTGCGTGTTTTTATTACTTTTTATATAAATAATCTAATTCCAACACCCGCTGAAATGAAATTGTACTCAGATATCTCATTAACGATGAAAATTGTCACAGATAACGAAATACGCTATCAAAGATTCTAGCGTTCTGAAACTATAAAATAATTTAGGTGAAATAAAAAAAATACTATGCAAAGGTTGCTACGTAAAGAGATATGATGTTTTAAACATACAATGCAGATCTACATCGCTATGCATTGAAGGATTAATATATTGGCATAACCTTAACCAGCTACTCCGATCTTCCCGAAGACACACTGATAAATCTGATTGACTGGACCGTCGCGACAGTAACATTGGCGGGAATTATGGTTGAGTCCTAAGAGCCATCACCGTCCACGGTACAATCCTTCCAGTGGGAAGAACTTCTCGTCATCGATAGAAGGACCCCTCTCCCATCATTTCTATACCCACTGGGATGGCGAGAACCAACCACCATACTGGAAGCTTCTCATCTTATTGTTTTGATATTGGTTTACTTTCTGTAATTTCTTGTTTGTTCTAGAATGTTCTTATAATATCTGTATCTTTCTAAATCTGGAAAATTCGAGTTATTTTGTTTTGTGGAAAAAAATAGATGTAAAGTTTATCTCTTTGAATAAAGTCTCGAGTTGAGATTAAGGAGTGTTGTTTGACTTTAGTTAACATACGGTTTATTTACGCAAATTACATCTACGCGTTGGGTCGCGATGGCCTGGTGGTAAGGTGTAGACTTCGAAATCGGTGGGTTTCAGGTTCGAGACTCGGTTCCGCAGAAGAATCGTCGTGTAAGCGGGGTCTGGTGTACGTTATATCCCTCAGGGCCACGCTTCTACCTATTGGTGCAGCAAGGAAGTTTGGAGATTGGTGTGCCAGCTCGGTTGTCAACCTCGTCATCTGACCGCAGTTCAAAATTATGAGGTCCGTACCAAAATAGCTCTAGTGCTTGCTTTAAAAAAGGGACGTTAGTATGACTAAACTAATCATCTACGCAACAATATTCTGCCATAGATTCAAAAAAGCAAAATAAATTTGCAAACAGCGCAACACCACTAGTAATAACCTACAATTAGTTTATTAAATTGCTTTGGTAAAAAACTCATCGAGCTATATATACTGGAATAAAGTTATATTAGATTTTCAGTCTTAAGCATTTTCTACTTATTCCTATTTATTAATGTCTAAAATTAAATCAGACGTTATTTCTTTCAGCTAGATGTTACTCTAAAGATAGCAGGTTCATTATGAAAAATGTTCTTGAGTGTAAGGCATCACTTTAAGAAGTGAGATGTTTGTCTAAATGCAATCTTCTAAACCTGCAGCAGACCTAAATCTTTCATAATCAGCCTAATGGAGATGATATTTTTCCTCATCTGTCAGACATTCAAGGCGAAGAAAGCTTTAATGGCATTGCAACAAATGAGTGGATGAGTTAGAGAATTGGAAAGAAAAATAATAGCTTGTATTACTTGTTAAGGAGTTTTTGAAAGCCTAAGTAATTATTTTTCATTGATTTTTTAAAAAGATTTTCTTTGGATTTCTGAAATGAGAATTCTTTTGTTTATGACAAGAAAGTAATCTTATTTGGGAACTGGAAGGCTGGAAATGAATTCAGAAGTTTAGAGACTTTACATTGGATATATTATTCTGTTTTTTTTAACGTTTTCTCATAATTTAGTGAACCTAAAGTAACAGATTTTCCAAACATAAATCGGGATCCAGTGAAAACTGTTCTGGGTAAAGTGTACATAAGATATTAGGAGTTAAAATCACCGAAAGTAATTTTTAGGAGACACAAATAATTTCGTAATATTTCAAATGAATATAGAATTACCAAAATTATATTTCATTACAATTATTTTTATAAAACTATGATTTTTAGTACTAGTCGCCTATGACGATATTTTGTTACTTTGAATTTCAGAAAAATCATTTAGATATAGTTTCATGTTCATAAATAGTTTTATAATTATAATATAAATAGTCCATATAGTTTCATGTCCACCATCCACATCATTTTAATTATTTCACTTAATTTCTGTTTATTGTGCACATGAACCTTTCTAATTTTGATCCATTCCATGACATCATAGAGCTACTAAAAACGAAAATGCGCGGTTCAACTATCTTCTAAATTTCACGGTATCGTAATTTCACTTTTTTTAATCGTCTTGTAAACTACTCAGATAGTAAGCAGAATTTATTTTTCTCATGTTTCAACAACGGAAAATGCGCGATAAAATATTTCATAAAACAACAATAACGACATGAATTTCAGGATAACAATGTAATATATCGTGGGAAATTTGGCAAAAAATGTATTTTTAAAAAAAACGATAAAATTCTGGAAAAATATGCTCGACTATTAAATTAATATAACTAAAAAAAAACAACAAATTTTTATATTTTGAAACGGTATAAATGTTGCACAGCTATTTAATTGGTACCATCTTTTTTTAAATTTTGAAGCGATATAAATTTTATTTTTTGTGCTATAACATTTTCTGAATTTATCGCAGAATATCTCCAAGATTCAGTTTAATTCTTAATTAATCAGGCTTCGAATTAAAATTTCAAAAAAAAAATAGTCCAAGGTACATATTTTCACGCACCAATGTATGCGTCTTTCAAATTTGGTAGTTGAAGGTCAAATGATTTGGTCAATAGGGGGCCAACACACACACGAATATAATTAAATCTTATGGAATCATGAATGTCAATCAATTTTCTTCTTACTAAGTTTATGGTTTTGTAATTATACCAGAAGCATAAAATTAATCTGATCTTACCCTTGTACAACCATTGGTTAGTTTGTAACGTAATTCTATACTAATAATAAAGATAAGTGTGTATGTGTGTGTGTACTTATTTGTGTTGTCGCTCTACAGACTAAATTGTTTGATCGGTTACAACCAAATTTGGTACATGTATATGTTGCAGAATAAGGATTAACACCTCCAACCATTTTTTTGAAGACCCCCCCCCCCCCAAAAAAAAACAAAAATCAGAAAAATTTGGCCACCTGTATTCCATTAATAAAATCTTATCAGCCTCTTGGGATTTTTCGTTGTCAGTACTTGTGTTTGTAATTATTGAGATCCAACAAAGAAACAAATCCAAAAACCTGTTTTTGGATACTAAGTTTAGCGGAAAGTATTACTTGAAATAGCCGACCCCTCCTTTGTAAATTCTCTGAAAGGGAAAGCAATATATCGATTTTTCCTTTAACGTTTTCATCAACTCGCATATGCTATACACAATAGAGCGTGCCATGTGAAAGATGGTGAAAGTTTCCAAACGCTGGAGGAAATGGCAGAATGCAAGAGGTATTCGGATAACAAGTTCTATCATCTTTGTCCTTGGAAACCTGGGAATGTAACATTTTCTTCATCTGAAAGTTAAAATAAGACGTAGTCTGCGATTCCGAGTTCCTGGGATAATTTCATTTGTGTGTAACCACATTCCAACTGAAGGATTAGTCTGCCTCATAAAAAAAGTTAATGCATGTCCTTTGAGTCAAAGTTATTCGTCTGTAGTAGTCTTAGACTTATATGATGTTTACAAACTATATGTTGACGTATATACAATTTCCCATATGTTTGACACAGCAAGGTTTATGACACATAACAACAATTTCTATTATAAATTACACCAACTGACAACATATTGTTACGAAATTTTCTCCATTAGATCCGTGAAGTCAGCGGGTTCGTTGTAGTGGGTGCATGATGATACATTCAATAGACAAATGACGTTGTTTATTAACCCGTAGACACGAATACACAGACAAAAATTACACAGACAAAATGGCACAGGCAATAAACGACAGCACTTTTAGCTAACAGCAGAACACAAGTATCATAATAATGATAAGCAGCTCGAAGCACTTAGGGGAAATACTCGTTCAACTACAGCTGAACTCAAAAGATTGCTTCCAGTTCGGTCTCACCGCCTTTTATAGTTCATGAGACACGGCAGAGAAGGTTCTCGAACAATCAAGCATATCTCGGTTACTATTGGTTCTATCGTCAAAATTCTTGAAGATTCCAGTATCATCCCTTTTGTCCCCAAATTCGTCACCAAGTCGCCAAATGGTCGCCAAGTTTGTCCCCAAGTCTGGGGGTCGATGATCCGATCCGGCATCTGATCAGCATCTAATAGAGCTGATCGTAAAAGGTCTTTTCTACGAAGGAACCAATTGTGCTGGGAAGCAAATTCACAGATTCGTAACAATATGGTGGCTTATGTCAACTTAAAATATGTAAACGCGTTATTCCAGAAAGGATATATAGCTTTACTCTACCAAATTATTGGCCTTAATGCTTATTTTGTGACGCTCAGGTATCTTAATCAGTAGGGAAGAAATAAATTTGAAAAATCAAAGTATCTTATTTAAATTAGGGGCTGGAAGTGGAAAGCGGCCTTGTCGACTAATCTTGGATTTTTGATCAGTTCATACATGTTTTATATTAAGAAGATTCTGAAAGCAATCGATAGTTAAAAATAACCTTTTATTTGGGAAACGAAATTTATTATTACTTAAGATTACATGCTTAATCAATGCACATGTATTCAAAATAATTTTCCTTCTAAGTCTCAAACCAAATTTACAACATGCATAATTTTACTTTTAATATTAATAGAATTAATTATATATGCACAGGGAATATGTCTGAAATTCAAATTTCGAAATCTCTTTCTTCACCACATAATTTCTCTTAATATTTATCGAGATTAAACGCTATAATATTATAGTGTTCCTTTTTTTTTTCAAATATCTTTTTTGCCCTTTTTTTACTGCATATAAATTTCATAAGTTACATCCGAATTAAGAAAAACAGGGTAAAAAAATCCTTTATACTTATCAGAAATAATTCATGTTTAAATTTTGTTCATCCTATTATATATTAACTAAATAAAAATCTGATTAAATTCTTTTATTAGTCAATAAATGTTTTGAAATAATTAGTTTCTTAGAAATATCATATTCACACGAACATTTTCTAATTTATTATTATTCATTCCGTACATATTTTGTATTTTTAATAAAAAATAAGTATCTGACAGCCGAACACGCTCCCAGAAATTTCTTTCAATAAAGCGTCCAATTATCTTCCATTCATCAAATTTATCATTTGTTGCCAAAAATGACTTCAAATACTAAATACTTAAACTATACTTTTTAATGATTAACAAGAATTGCTTTAAACATTTTTTAAAGCTTCAATATATTTTTTCAAAGCTGTTCTTAATTATATTTCATCTATATTAATAGAAAATTCTACACGACAGTGCCCGGTTTATTAACTAGAATTTGCAATAAAAGTACTAGAACCTAATTTAAAATTTTGTTTTGTTTCATGCACTGACATTTACTTAATAAAAGATTTATGGAATGAGATTTTCCTTGAATTTATGAGTTCCAAATAACTCTACTATTTAAATTTTTTATATTAATTTTAATATACTTTTTGACAATATTTTTATTGAGTCTTAAAATAGTGATTCAGTGATTATACCATGACTGAAATGAAGACAACTTGTTTTTCCAAGATTTTCCAATATCTATCATAACTTCTTGCTGTAGGACAAAACGCAGCTCCAGAAAGTCTTCGGTAGTTCTGGCTGTCTTCTTCCACCTATTCATTGATGTCATTGCTGTCCAACTTTAACCATATAATCTTGGCCAGACATTGAAAAAATATAATCGATTAAGGTTCTACAAGCAATTACTCGAATCCATAGGAGCAGCTTTCGACAATGCTATCTGGCCAAAACCTAATTTTCCATTAAAATATATTTGTTATATTCAGTGAAATATGCTTGTAAATATACTTGTTATATATTCTCTTGCTGTTACTCTTCCATGTAAATATAAGGGTTCTCTTCAAATAAGCGCTCAACACAGACTATTACAAGCTAGTTCAGTATATGAAGTCATGATGTCTCTTCGCCACTGGTTCTGAGAAACATCGCTCGCTAAGCGAGCCATTTTTTTACATTTTATTTTGCTTGTTGTGGAAGGTATTGATTAAGCTTGGTTTGACTGTAATTTCATAAATAATCAATTTTATTCATTTAAGAATTCATTAAGAATACAGCAAAAGCTGTATTATTGATCCCAAATACAAAATGTATTTAAAATCCATTAGCTTTTGTATTAATAGTCCTTAACTCTTTCGCGACGAGCGTGTCCTATATGCATCACCAGCGAACGTCTCTCAGCCTGGCGTACCACCCGTGCATTTCTGAAAATCGAACTCATGGGACGGTGATGCATATATGCATTTTAAACTGGAACAATTTTTAATCGCCACTAGATGGCTCCTTGTGTCCATTACTTTTGAAATAAATATATTTTTAGTATCCTGACCTTCAGTTTGCTCATATTCAACCTCTGGTATTTTACTCATCAGCTTTTGTGGGGAAGGGGAGTAAGATTAATGTAAATAAACAGAGCTGAGCTGTGTAATGTTCCACTTGATTGAATCATTCGCTTTTTTAAAATCTCATTTCCAAATTCTTTTTTTTTAATTATTACTATGTAACCGCAACTAGTCTTTTTAGGTTTTACCGTCCGTTCTGTTATATTTTGAGTATCTTTCGGATACATTTCGCGCACTTCTCTTTTTATTGCGGAAAACCTTGGTTTCGGGTTTATAACGGCAAAAAAAAAAAAAAAAAAAAAAAAAAAATGTCGATTTGTCAGAGGAAGAATGTGCTCATATTATGAATGAACTAATAATCTAAAAAGATAGAAAAACGACTACTTTAGGACTTAATTTTTATTTTTTGTGTTTTTTTTTAAAACTTAGGTTTAGCTACGCAAAACGTCCGTCCTGTGGAATGATTTTTTCCGAGTACGTTTCGTCCCGTGCGTTCGTCTAGCCTCCTGTCCAGAAAGGGTTAAATTAGTTTATTAAAATGTTTAGAAATAAATATCGAGGCTAAAAGTAGGGCAGTTAACCCGAACTAATTCCTTAGATCTAAAACAAAACGTCTTAGTATTTATTTTCTGAAACTCAACAAGAGAAAGTATTTTTTTTTCAACCAAGATGCTCCAAAGGTATGAGAAACGAATTTCCTGAGCTCGAGGCATTATTCTAAGAAGTAAGAAATTTATTTCAACATAGCTTGCTAAGGCCGCAGCAGACCCAGGTTGTTCATAATCTGCCCAATGGAGAGGGTATAGTTTCTCTTCTGTCAGGTAGTCAAACTGGATAAAAGTTTCGACGGCATTACCGTGATTACGTAGGAGTTAAAGGTTTTGAAAAGCAAATAAAGTTTTGTTTTACTTATTTGGGAGTCTTTTATTTCCAGCGGAATGAGATTGCTTTCATTCATTTTTATAAGTGTTTGCATTTCTTGAATTTTTGTTTCTGAAAGAAAACGAGTCGGTTTTTATTTGGAAACAGGTGGCATGATAATAAAAGCAGAATTATGTAGATTGAAAGCAGAATGAGATGCAATAAACAATCTGCATTTGTATAATTTTTATTGAGATTCGTATTCTTTACTTTTATACTCTCTGTTCTGTTTTCTGAATTTACTTCAGTCAGATTTTCTGAAGTTAAAACAAGATGATGATCAGTGAAGCATAATTTCTCTGATGGGTTTCTAAGAAGAAATTTAATATATTCTGCTAGAAACGATGATAAAAGTTATTTATTTAAACCAATATACGTTAGTAAATAGTTTGGGAATAAAAAAAAAGGCAGAAAAAATATTGTGCCTTTCTTCTTATCATTATTTCATTATTGTTCTTATTATTGATATTTTTTTATTTTCATTTCCGTAAATAATATTACTCTCTTATTTATACCAAGTACATATTATGTATCCTATTCTACAAGTAACAGTAATTTAACAGCGGTTTGATATCGCCATTCATAATATTCGGAAAATAGTATGAAGTTTAGTTTAGTTTAGTTGTATTAACGTCCCCTTTTAAAGCAAAACTAGGACTACATTGGGACGGACCTCGTAATTTTGAACCGCGGTCAGATGACGAGGACGACAACTGAGCTGACACACCCATCTCCAAGTTTCCATACCACACCAGTGGGAGGACGTTTGGAGGACGTTTAAGGTACACCAGACCCGTTTACACAACTGTTCTCGGTGGAATCAGGTATCGAACCCCCCGAAACATTACCACCAGGCCACCGTTGCCCAAAAATAGTATGACGGAAAATAGTCAAATAAATTACGATGATTTATAACTCAATAGTGTTAAAATACCATTATGGCCCGATTCTATGTAAAATCAAAACCGAAAGCAAAATGTTTTGAATTCTAATTTTTTAAAATTCATTTATATATACGCGATTTAGTGATAAATAAAAATAAGCAGAATCCAGGAACTGGTGATTAAGCATTTCCCCCTTTTTCCTTTCTCGTATACGAAGCATAGAGGAAGTCTTGTAATCCACAAAACATTCAAACTCAAGATTTTGACGAATCTCTACGTTTTAGATCGCCCTGAGTTCGAAACAACATTTCTGGAAAATGTCTGTCCGCTTGGTACCAAAATAACTCGAAGGCTCTTTGAGCGAGACAAATGAAATTTGACAAATGGTCTTTACATAAAATTAGTAGATATCTATCAAATATTAAGCAAAAATCTCTTCTGAGAAAGTCTGCCAGTCTCTGCTGTTCGATTACAAATTAACCCTATGATTACAAAACGAAAAAAGCTAGATGGATAAAATTTGGTATACTGATATAACATTTACAGTGCAGATATCTATCAAATTTCGATTCAAATCCAACAAGCGGTTGAATGTCTGTAAGTCTGTATTTCAGAAGCATGTAAACGCGATAACCGAAAAACACAGGGACTTGTTTTTGACGAAGAGCTATAATAACTGTCACCAAATTTGAAATATTCATTTCAAATTTGGTGACAGTTATTATAGCTCTTCGTCAAATTTTGGCTTCAATTGGCTGAGAAAAAAGCATCAAAAACACAAATTCACCTGTATTAGAGAGTATGCGAGAAAATTTTAGGGAAACCATTCCTTCTAGTATCTGCTAACTATTTTTAAATTTAGATTATTAATATTTTTTCCAAAGAACTATCTAATGGACGAAATTATTTTTTTTTCACTTTTTCTCTTATTTGGAATCCTAAACCGTTAAATGTATTTGTCTGATATTTTTGAATATAACTTATAGCAATTGCTTTTTAATCAAGCATGTGGTGTCACAGTGATGTAACAAACTCAACTGTGCAAATGATCTACTATTTAATTACATGAGAATCATTTTTCTTAAAATTTCATTCAGACATCTATGGAAAAAAATATTCATATTTGTTCTCTTTTTGTATATTCATATTTTTTTCATGATAGTTCTTTTCGTCAAAGTAAGAACACGCGATGTATATATTTCAGATATCAGAAATTTGCTTAAGGATCTATCTGAAAATGGATTTGAAATTCTTTTCTGTTGGATTCCTTCCCATATGGGTATTCAAGGGAATGAAACAGTGCATATTGCTGCAAAATCAGCAAACGAATCCCACAAACAAGTCATTCCTTATGCTGACGTACGTTCTTCCGTTCGTAAATGGCTTTTCCATAATTGGCAGAGCCAATGGAAATTTAGACCGAAAATAAATTACTCGCTTTCAAACCTTTTATTGAACTTTGGTATTGTTCCCTAAATCGCCGATGCGATGTTATTCTGACACGATTACGTATTGGGCATTCTCGAATTACGCATAAATATATACTTTTAAAGCAGTCACCACCAACTTGTAACCGCTGTGGTGATAGTTTAACTATCAGACATATTTTGATTGAATGTCAGCCACTGGACTCATTGAGTCTTAAATATTTTGACTCCGTTGTTCTTTGTCTTCCGCTTTTAATCGGACATAATCCACATTTTAACATCTTCCTTTATTTAAAGGAGGCGGGTTTTATCAAAGAATTTTAAATGTTGATTCCTTCTTATCGTTGCTCTTAATTTTGTAGTTGTCTTTTTAATATCGGATTATAAACAATTTATACATAGTTTTAAGACGTAGCACTTTCATCTAGTTGCGGCACTAAGTCTTTCATCTAGCGCTTTCTAAAGCTTTCAAATGGATCTTGCGCTAGAATAATTCTCATCTAGTCACTCGCTCTTCAAAGTAAGAAAGCATAGAAGACGATGGCCATGAAAGATTCCATCATTTTCTTTTCTCTAATGGTTTTTACACTTATTTCTGTTATAGAATTTTTCACTCAGAATAAACCTGTGCTTGAATACATATTTATATTTATATTCCAAGCGATCAAATACGGAAAATAAATATAAATATCCATATTGTGGAATGAATTACATTAAATGGACAAATAATCAAAAAACAATTATTAGAATTCGAAATTTTCTTGTAAGGTCTAATTTAAATAGAATTTGACTATTTACTGCTTTGAAAACTGAAATATTATATGGGTTCAACAACTGCACTTATTGCAGCTTCAAGCACTTAAAGTTCCTAACTTTCTAGAAGTTCTAATTTCCTAATAATTCACTCATGCAAGATTTTCTCAACCAGAGGTATGTATACCTTTCAGAGCCGGCATTCTGGAATACGGGTAGAGAATCTTCTCCGTAATCTGGATATCGCGGGTTCGAGTCGGCTTGGTTGTTTTGCTGTGTTCTATCTGTGAGGTGTGTGAATGTGCCTTCCTGTAAAAAGGGGTTGCGCAAGCGAATGTGACGCATGAAATGGCTAAGTCGTACTCTTCTCCCTAGTTGGCGCTACTGAAAGAACAAGAGACGCTCACTCGGCTTAAATCGTTGATAGGTTTGTCAGCGGGCTCGCAAAGCACCATAAGTAACAACAATACCTCTCAGAGTTGTGTGAATGTTCTCCTGAGGTGCCCTGAGAAAGGATATAATGATGTACTTTGTTAGATATACATGGAATATATGTGTGAATGTTCTCCTGAGGTGCTCTGAAAAAGTATATAATGATGTATTCTGTTAGATATGCGTGAAAAATTTAGTAATTATATATAATGAGATGGGGTGGATCAGTGGTTTCCACAAAACTTTCGTGCATACTCTCTAATACAACTGTTATCCCAGAGAACGCCATACGTAACGTTGGGGCACAATGGCTAAGAGATGTAAACCTTTGAAGTAAATTAAACATTTTTACTGAATCTATAGTTGATCTTAGGCGATTTTTTTTGGCGTTTCATCCCTTTAACTATAATAACTGGATTTAATAGTTTCCAAAAATCGAATTTGTGTTTCAGATGCGTTTTTTTACAAATGACGGAAGCAAAAATTTGACACATAGTTACAATAATATTCAACAGAATCACCACATACCATATTTTATATATTCAAGTTATTCCGCTTTTGGGTTATCGCTTTTACAAGTTTCTAAAAGTTCGGACCGACAGACCATCAATCCCTTTTTGGATTTGGCTCAAAATTTTATAGTCTAGACTGTAGATGCTAATTCTACGGAACGAATTTTATCTTTCTAGCTCTCTTTGTTTTATATTTATCGTGATTATATTCAAATAACCAGACAGACAGTATTCCTCTGCACAGATTTTGCTGAAATCTTGAGAGAAATCTACAAATTGAGTATAAGGACCTTATATTAAACCTAATCCATCAAGCTTAAAAAGTTTTTGAGACATCTTTTTCACAGACTGACAGACGGACATTTTCCAAAAAATGTGTGTTTCTAACTAAGGGAGGTGTAAAACGTGGAGATTAATCAAAATTTCGAGTTCAAATTTTTTTGACAATTACTATACTTTCTCAATATTACGTATACGAGAAAATAAAAATTGTAACTTGTTCCTCAAAATATCCTTTATTCTATTTTCGGAAAGATACGAAACTCTAAACCTTGAGAATGAAAAGGCTTACATCTTAAGCTCATAGTTTAAATAAGTTAAAATAAAAAGAACAAAAATGAAAGGAATCTACTGCATCAAAAACGAATAATTCAAGAATAAATCACGAATAATTCATTCATCGTATTTTTGGAATTCTCCTTATTTATGTAAAACATTTTCTAAACAATACTTCTAAAATTAAAGGAATTGCTTATATCAAAACATGAATATCAAATCTTCTACAACTGATTTATGAAAAACATTAAGCGAAACATTTGAACTATTCAAGAGTAACTCATTTAAGTTCCTTATCCTGAAACAATGGAGCGTAGTAAAGAATTTTCATAAACTTAAAAACATTTGCTAAGAAATATGAGATTTGTTTGGGGATTTCTTTCTTTAAATAAAATCCATTATTCAAAGCTCTTGAAAGCAGAGATATCAGTAATTTGAGCTTCAACCTTTTAAAATTCTAATATTTACCTCTTGCATGCGAATCAAATCTTTTAAATTACATTTTTTTCTGTTATTTTTTCAGGAAAACAATAAAAAGAATTAAATGACTGTTTCTTAAGAATATAAAAGGAAAAAAACCTCTGCCATTTAATTGTAAAGAACGTATTTAATAAATACCCAAAAAGTTAAATCTTTCTTTGTTTTGCATAACAAAACAAGAAAAACTTTTTCGAAAATTTTATGAAATTCTTTTTTGGGATTTAGAATGATTTTATTTCGAATCTTTTATTATGAATAGAGTTATTTTTTAATTTGTTATTTCTAGAGGATTTATTTGAAGTGTCAATAATTGTATTAAAATGGCAAATGCATAAAAAAATGTTGTACATTAATATTCTCGTAACGCAAACGATAAAAGCAGGAAAAATTCGAAAAGAGATTTCTAAAAAAACATTTTTTTTCTCATTCATATTTGGAATCGTTTTTTGAATAAAATATCAGTTATTTTTTTAAAGAATGTTTTTATAAGAAATCTGTTGATTTTTATTAAATGACTCTGAACTCACGAATTTCTTAAATATTCCGATAGAACAACAACAACAAAAAAAAAGTCAAAAAGAATTTATCGAGAGAATTCAGATGATTCGGCATGGCTTTATAAATATAATTGAGAAGTTCATATAGCATGTGAAATTTAAGAGTTTTTTTTAACGTGTTATCGTAACGATACGACTTGTTTTCTTCTATATTATAATCAATGAATATTAAAATGAAACAGACGTTTCTCATATGATTTGTTTTATGAATATAAAGTATAATTCTTCTCATAATGTAATCGAAGTATTAAAAAAAATCCTCAAAGGAAAACATGTTTTCAACTTTCGTGATAACTGTGTACTCTCTACTGTCGTTACAAATTTGTCAGAATCGTACCCTGAGATTCATTGCAATCGATAGTACTCAAATAAGGAATGTACTTTTAAATGTAATTTCTTAATCAGCTGAGAGAAAACAGCATCCTTGTAAATTCACCCATTTGATTTAACAACAATTTTACAATCAAAATGGACAAAAAAAAATATTCATCTGAATTTTCTGAATTCTTAAAATTTGTAAGTTGGTTTAATTATTTTATAACGTCTTTAGTAGAAGTGTAAAAATAATTTGCCCACTTTTTCATTTAAATAAATTTACTTTTAAATTTCAATTTTAAAATCTTTTTCAAATATCACCTCAAAATGGTATTAGTTATTGATTAAACAAGGATTTGTATAAAAGCAAGATATTTTTTTGAGTTTAAAAGGGAAAACCACCTGCTAAAAAATGTTCCGAAAGCTTTTGACTTAGATTGAAATCCATTTTTTGTTTAAGTAAAATCAAACGTAGGGTAAAAATGTTTTGCATATTATCAGCTTAAATTAAAATTCAACGAATATTCTTTTGATTTTGAGTGAGAATTACATTGAAGACAATTATTTGAATAAATTTTGTAGCGAAGGATTTAATGCACTTTGATCTCATTACTTTTATTTAAGGGTCTTTTTTTTTGTCTGAGCGAGTTAAATTTTTTTTTTGATACAAAAAGAAAAGAAAATTTAAATATTTAATATCATTAATTTTTTTCCCTTTGTGCCTGATGAACTTAATGAAAATATTCTAATAATTAGTATTCAATTTTATAAGTCTTTAATGTTTTTGAATTTTAAATATTCTTATTCTTCAAAATTTAATGCGGTTTTTATGCTTCTAAGATACTTAACTCAGCTTTTTAAAATCTGATGTTCGTTTTGGTGTTCCTGTAACTGCGTATGTTCTAATTTTTAAAATTATTTATTCATTATTCCTTTTACAACTTTGAGAATTGAAATCTTATATTCTTACCTTCTTTCCTTCTTTTTTGAATGTTTTTCTGACGAAATCGCATAGGTTTTAAATTTTAATAAGCTTTTAAATATTTTAAAGATTTATTGATTAAAGCTTTTGTGAGTTTGATGCTGATTTGTAATACATTTTGCATCTGGAGCTTCCTTAGTAGAATCCTTTTCTTTAAATAAATGAATAAAGTAGAATGATATAATTGTATTTGAAATATTCGATAATTTCGTACAGAAAATCTTTGTACCTAAAATTGTGTAAATGGATAAGCGAAAATCTAATTCCAATATTTATTTTCTTATAAAACAAGTATCATTTGATTTTGTTTGTTTTAAGAAAACAAAAAGTTTCTGAAATTTTCTCTTTAATGTTGCCTATACACACATGTCATTAAAAAGAAAAATAAAGAAAGAAAGGAAAAAAAATGAACTTTTAGCATTTTATCCAGGATTTTCCAAAAGTTAATACAATTGTCCCAGAAGTTAATTCAATAAATTTTCTACAGGCTTACTGGGCCAAACTGATTGTATTTTATTTTATTTCTTTTCTTTTATTTTTTGGCTCTGTTAGCATTAAAAGCCTTCGAGAATGTCAATCTATTTTATGTAAAAAAACAATAAATTTAATGTTGAAACAAGATTACTTAAAATTTTGTTTCGTTAAATATAATTCTTAAAAGAAATTTCTATATTTTTACCTAAAATGCAAAACAATTTACATACTAATTTATTGCAGAAACTGTTAATACATTATTAATTTATCAGCAAGTAAATCTGAAGTTAAACTGAAAAGAACTGATGAATGTTAAATTGATTTCCATTAAATTTTGTAAAGCACTTCTTTTGAATGTTTTTGCAAATCGGCAAGACTTTTTTTTTACAGAATATGTTCCTAAATATCATAATTTTTTTTTCTTATTCACAATTTATGAGACTTTTTAAATCTATAATAAAAATAGCCTTATTGATTGAAAACACGCTTTTTGCTATGTGTGTATGGGACTTATTTACTTATTTTCACATTAAATAATTTAGAGAGAAAAATTTCATTACATTGTTTGACTTTTTTATTAAAATTTTATTATTAATACAATTTTTTATCTATCTATTTTGTATACTTCACAGGTGCGAGATTCGATCCTAGGACTGAACAAGATTGACTCAACCTTTCATCCCTTCAGTGGATCGATAAACTGAGGACCAAGCATGCTTGGGAAATAAGCACTGGGGGTTCCGCTTTAGGCTGACCACCTAATCGGGACATATGCCTCGCACCTCCGGGCCCTCGGTCAAGAAAACTGATATTGCACTGTAGGCCTTAACCCACATGGATTGTCGTACCGTTGAGGTTAGTTTTATTTTGTATATCTGGGTCAGTCTTGGGATTTCAATGACTTTTCTACGGTAATACACTAAAGATGGTTATATGACTCTATTTTGGAAGAATACATGGAAAGTGAGTATATTTTTGAAAAGTAAAGCATTTTTATATGATTCTTTTGATTATTTGACGTTTATAAAATTATTATATATGTATTTATATATATCATATATCTACAAGGAATATCTATATCATATCTCTATAATAAATATCTATATCATATCTCTATAATAAATATCTATATCATATCTCTATA
>JAPMOR010032399.1:56154-96090 GCA_026543865.1 Argiope aurantia | reverse complement strand
CAGATCAAATAAAGAAACTACTCATCAATAATGATGAATCTACCTCGAAAAATCCTGAAAAAAAAATTCATTCTCAGTAAATTGCTTTGCAGAAGAAATAAAGAAGCTGTACATTAATAATAATGAATCTACCTAGCAAAATTCTCAAAAAACTTTGTTCTCATTAAATTGTTTTGCTTAACAAATAAAGAAGCTGCACATTAATAATAATGAATCCACCTAGCAAAATCCTCAAAAAATTTCGTTCTCATTAAATTGCTTTGCATAACAAATAAAGAAGCTACTTATTAATAATAATGAATCTACCTAGCAAAATTCTCAAAAAATTTCGTTCTCATTAAATTTCTTTGCATAACAAATAAAGAAGCTACTAATTAATAATAATGAATCTACCTAGCAAAATCCTCAAAAATTTCGTTCTCATTAAATTGCTTTGCATAAAAAATAAAGAGGCTTCTCATTAATAATAATGAATCTACCTAGCAAAATTCTCATAAAATTTTGTTCTCATTAAATTGTTTTGCTTAACAAATAAAGAAGCTGCACTTTAATAATAATGAATCTACCTCGCAAAATACACAAAAAATTCATTCTCTTTATATTGTTTTGCATAAAGTAAAAGAAGTTACATATACCATCACTGTTATGATTCAAAATATGATGAATATGCTACCTATGAGAATGATGCAATTGCTACAGTTGTTCACTTGGGGATTAACAGCTCTATTTTTTTCCTGATCATACAATGAGCTATGAAAGCCGGCTTCGACATCATAATTATCGAAACGACCACAACAAGAAAACAATAATTGCAATAACAAAAGTTTTTTTCCCTTTTCTTCTCTTTTTTTTCCCATCCCGACTTCGAAAGATGTTCGCAGAAAACAATATGACAAGTGCAGAAAGCAAAAAATAAGAAGGTTAGAGACAGAGAACACCATTCTGTCTGATTAATACAGGGAGTGACGCCCACAGGGACCTTCACCCCTGATCCGTATTAGGGAAAAGAAAAAAAAAAGTCCCGTTAGCTGAACATATCAGTAGATGACCTTACAGCTACATTCTACCTGACTTGTAGTAGAGCATGTGTGGAAATAAAAGAAGGATTGATTAATTTTCTTCGTTGTTATGAGATGCTGAGCTGATTGGTAACGAATCCATTATTACCCACGGCATCTTTGCAATTACAAGTCTATGCAATATTTCTTAGAAAAATATCAAACTTTATTTGTTTAACCTTTTTGTTGTCCGCAACGCACCTACCGCGTTCAGGTATAACTTCTGCAAGGCGGTCGTAACGCGCTTCAAGTATTCTATATTTTAAAACTCTTAAACTTTTAAACCGCTTTGTAAATGTTTACTTGCTTGAGTTTTTATTTTTGTTTGTTCTAATGCGACGAAAAACAGAGGAAAAACAGAAATTTTCGTGGACAGGAGAGGACAGCAATAGGGTTAAATTATTATAATTGTTGATAGAAATTAGAAAAAGTCTTTCTATGTATATTCGCCAGTAAATTGATGAATTTTAATAAAACAAATTAATGTTAAGGCTCATACGAAAAATTATGTTAAAATTTTTGTGATTTAATTCGATAACTTTTGAAAATATTATTGCAAGAAACAAAAACAAATTTTTACATAAATTCAGAGTTAAAAATTTATTCATTGTCATACATTCTCTCTATTTTTCGAATCGTTTATAAATGTTTTTTTTTTATTGTTGCAATAAAATTCAGGCAATTTGCATGATTTATGAATATTTAATCACACTTTTTGTGTTTGTTCGTTGCTGTATTTTTGTTGTCTGTTTTTAAATTTATTCAGAAATTTCTGCCAAATCTCTAAATAAACATCAGTTAGATATTAAGCACAGAGTGATAGTAATTAGAGTATTATTGTTTAGAGATGAACTATACAGAGAGTGCTGGGCGAAATGCAAAACCATTTCATATACACTCTATTTAAAATTTTAAACCATAAGAAATTGATTTATAAAGAACTTTACACACAGGATTCAAAGGAAATATTAATATAAAAAATCGAAGCGTACATTTACTTTCTACTTTCAGTTATATGAAATATAGAGGAAATATTGTAATCCTTAAAAATGTGTTAATTGGAAATGTTAAGAATTTTCATGTATTAGACATCCTTGAAATCGAAAATCGTATTTCTGGCATGATATGTATTTGTCTATGTATCTGTGACGCTTAGTCTATTAAAAACACATTGAGCTAGAAGGAGGAAATTTGGTATACGGTCTTTGCTGCAAATTTGTATATTTCCATCAAATTTTGTGCAAAATCCGTTCTGAGGAAGTCTGTCTGTCCCTGTGTTTGAATATAAGTTAACACGGTAAATACAAAGTGAAGCTATATGGATAAATTCGGTACACGTATTTATCATTTATACTATAGTATTGATATTTAATTTTGAGTCGAGCCCAACGAGGGATTGACCATCTGTCTGCCCGTACTTTCAGAAATATGCAAGCACCATACCTAAAAAAGAGCAATGATTTAAAGTTCTCAAATTTGGTATATGATTCTGTAACTGCAATTGCAGTTCTGTGTCAAATTTTGGTTCATTTTGAAATTTTTTCTAGGATCAAAGAATATATTTTAAGAATACTTTATTAAATGGATTTATGGATCAGTATTTTATCAGTGTCTTTCCATTTAAACTCATAGAATTGACTCAAAATAACAAAACCAGAAAGCATTTATCAAGAGATTCTAAGAATAAACTTTTGTAATCATAAGACGCCACTATCCACACAGCTAGATAAGTACAAGATAACAGATCTCTTTCATTGTGGGCAGGATAGGCTCTTTCTTCCTGGCCAATAGGAAAGGCCGTCATTTCTACAATCTATCACGTGTTGTAAGAGCTAACACGCAAAAGACTTGAATACCTTCCTTTACTTAATGATAAATATATCTCCATGTAATAAATTTAATACACGGTTAGTCCTGTAGTATTCTCCCTGCCGTTGAATAGAAACAACAAGCTGTCCCTATTTGTATCGGCAGAGATATATTGTTGTTAGACGCAAGTATTACAATGTTCTTGATAGAGTTCAGCATTAGCATCCTATTAATAATGAATGCTCTCGGAGATAGTTGGATTATAGGGTTGCAGCATTTTAATCATTCATTGACGCAATACACTTGCCTTTCAGGTACCGAGAATATGAAAGAAAACGATGACTATTTTGGCAGAAAAGTATTTACTTTCCAAAATATTTTCTGGAATAATCCAAAATTTCATTCCAGTATAGAATTATTTATTGTTCAGCGGAATTAGAAATGAATAGTCAAATAGTACTTTTAGAAGTCAACTCAAATACCACAAGACATTTTTTTGCTTTTTTTTGTTATGGAGACTGTTTATACTCTAGAACACAAAACTGTAGAATACAATTCTATTTATATTCTAGAACAAAATAATTTACAATAGCGATGCCTAAAAATTTTGTCTTCTCAAACACGAGCTCGTAGTTAATATAAAACATTTATAGCATAAATTCATATTAAGCCATTTAAATTCAAAACGGGATTTTGTATAACCAGAGAAGTAACGTGTACCTAAAGTAAAAAGACCACGAAATATTTATTGAGGCAGGTTATAGCGCTTTTTGTGGAAAAATAAGGAAGTTACAAAAATAATTCAAAAAATGAAAGAGTCAAAAAGTCCAGTCAGAAAAATATACATTACACCATAATAAAAACACAGGAGAAATGTTCACGGAAACATCTGTAAAATAGATAGAAATATTTGCGATTGCAATTGTGAAATTTCCTTGCCATAAAAAAGGGTTCGTCCTAAAATTAATAAATGAAATCTTCATGATTATCAAACAGTTTTATCGATTAGGGAATATAAATACAAAGCAAGATTTTTTAATTCATAGATTTCAACAATGAAAGAGAATAGCACGATAACTTATTTTATAGGTACAATGAAAATGATATAAATTCATTGCGATAGTGAAAAGTATTGATGCGAATGATTCCTTAAAATTTTTTGAACTGCCCAAATGAAAGGAAAAACTTATGGATAGCTAAGTGGTATCATTAGAAAGATAATTTTTTTCTTAGTTTTAAGATTGTGGAAAAATTATATTTGTGTGATAATATTCCTGCGAGTTTCAGCAACAACAACAATAAAAAAAACACATTTTACATTCTTTTACTTAATTAAATTAAATTACCTATACGCTTCAAAACGAACGTTTTCGCTCTCCAAAATATGTTTGTACAAATTTAGATAGCTTTAGAATAAACAATCTATCATGTACAGCGCCAATATATATAAAAAACGCATACATATTCGCTTTTATAATTAGAAAATACAAGCATCGCTGCAATATATTTATTAAAATAAAAATCTCTTTTTGAATATAAAAGCCTCTTATTTGTTATTAAAACGATAGATGAAAATTTAAATTATTCAAGCAAAATATCGTTTTCATCTTGAGTTTTAACGGGAAATAACAAAACAACGTCATATGGGATTATGAAATATCCTCAAATATTGCATACTATTCAGAAATCTTGAGATATCTTTGTTTAGTCAGACTTTATTATTTATATTTAGTGGAAGCAGAGATAATCAATTAAGTTATAGCCTTTGAAATTATAAAGCGGGCTTCTTGGAGCGGAATAAATTATTAAAGATTAAATTTCTTGAATGTTTTTCCTATGAACTACAACTAATAAAAAAAATAGGATTTTGCAACCTCTTCTTAAATACACAAACAAAGCACTGAGGATGAATTGAAGTGGAAATATTTAATAAATATATAAAAAGGCCAATATTCTGTTGTTTTGCAAAATAAAGCAGCATTCTTAATCGAGAAATTGGGGAAAAAGTGCTTTATAAAAAAATTATCTTATTAAAAAAATTTATATTTTAAAGGAAATATTTTTAGTGAGGGGTGTATTTATTAGAAAATATTTCAGCTTATAATAATTACCGTTTGGTCAGGTAATAAGAGTTTCAAAAAAACTCTTATTACCTGTTTCGTAGTAGAAACTTTTGTTTGGTTTTTATAATGTAGTTGATAAAAATAGGAAATTATTGTAAACTATTCGTGAAAAATTATTTTTGTTTGAATTTAGAAATTCTTTTTGAATAATTTATCTGAATACATTTTCAATAACAGACAGTTATCCATGAGAATTATAAACATTAAAAATGGTCGAAGAGAACGAAAAATTTCAAGAACATTAAAATATTTTAAAATTTTAAGATGAAAAAATGATATGCTTGGAAAAATGAAAATTGTATGCCATCTTGTACAGTAACTGTTGACCGTGACTTCCAAGTTTGGTACAAATATACTTTGGAGAGTTGGAGTGCTTAATCATTTTTTTTGGAAATTTTAATTAATAAAAAATTTAGAGAAAGTTTGGTATTTTTCTATGTAGTTTCTGAAAACATTATTTAACAAAAATAATATTTTTAATTATTTTCAAAGAGTGCATATTTAATGTTACTTATTTAATTATCGTATAATTGTTTCCGAACAAGCCCAGTTACTGAATGATTTTACATGATTCTTTAATTACTATTCTTTAATTTTTTTCGTCCCTTTCAATCCAACTAACATGCTGTTGGATATGATTATTTAATACGTATTAATTGTGCTATACTAATAATGGGGGAAACAGCTGTATATAAGGAAAAAGATTGTAAAATACAGCAACTTGCAAAATAGAAGTATGTAGGAGCTAAGACAGTTTTGCTGTCCATGAAATTTCTACATTTGACTCCATTAAGACGGTTTATACACTCAAAGGGAAGAACAGGTGCAAGGTCTCTGAAAGATCATGACTGAATTCTATCTTAATTTCAAATTCAGAAATATTTTTCTGAATGAATCATTAATATCAAGTTATGCATGAAACAATCAAATAAAGTCAAATAAAATCAGAATTTCTGATGATTCAGCTGACTTCCAAAGTTGGAGAATATAAAATTATGTTTGAGAAATAATTTTAAATAGTAATTATTCCTTTGAAGTTATAGAACACTTTAACCCTTTCGAGCTTAAGGGGACTTATTTCTACCAGTGCGCTATGGAGTTGCTTGAAATCCATCTAGAAAGGGTTAAAAATGTTCTCACAAATTTATCTTGAAATATTGAATATATTTTGATAAAATTGTTTCTATAAATTTAGTTTCAAAATTTTAAAGGATTTTGAAAATTAAAGTAGTGTAAGAAAATCCTCACACTAGCATTCATTTTTAAGTTTCTTGTTGGTCTTCCACATTGTATTATCTTTATGTATTTTTATTTAATTTGACTTGTTTTATATTTTCAGAGAATTGTATAATCAAATTGTCACTTCTTTCCTGATGCACTAGAAGTTTGTAGAATTGTGCATTATTCATTAGAAAATACTATTGTTAGAAATTTGATTAATTTAGTTAAATTTTGAGTCCTTAACTGTGGCATCCTTTAATATCGAATTGGTGAACAATCTATTTAAAAATTCTATATTACTTATGTTAAATCGTAGTTTGAAGCTGGATAATAGAAAATAATTAAAATGAAAATAAATTATTTATTATATTAAGCGAATGAAAATGTTTCTTTAACGGTAAATAATTAAACTATTAACTTTTTTATAAATTTATTTAATTACTCTGTTTATATATTTGTTCTCTTAATTTAGTCCATTTTATTCATATTTTGATCTACTTTCCTTCTTGTTTTTTTAATAGATAATTTAAAACAAACGTATAAAAATTAAGAAATTAACACAAAATCCCCCCCCCCCCCTTTTAAATTATTCTGCATTTTTATTAGTCTTTCGTTTCAGTTATTGGCATCTATTAGAAATTTCTATTTTTTAAAAAATTTCAATTAAATACTTGTTTGAAGTCGTCACAGCGAATGATCAATAGAGGATTTCAGATAAGGCTGCAATTTAAGACCTCAAATTTCAGAAGGGGTTGTAAACAGTCCGATTAAAAAAATCTTTATTTTCCTAAATGTCATATAAATGTTTTTGAAAAATAAAAATTATAAGAATTATAAAATACTAAGTTACTATTAATGCTTTATTAAGTGAAATTGGCCAGATTTTTATATTTTTGATTACTTTCGTTAGAAAGATATTTCAAGAGCCGACAAATATATCAATATTGCATACAAACATGGAGAATAGGCATATTAAAGTCCTTATAGATAAATATAAGCAAATATATATTCAGATTCCGATGTTTCAACATTCAATTACAACAAAAATTCAGATATTAAAGTTCTTATACCTTTCATTATTTTCACTAGCTAGTAGAAAATTTAAAAAGCAAGATTTTAAAAGCATATATTCAAAAGAATATTGGGCAGTTTTAAGTGATTATCTATGCTAATAATAAAGATTAATGTGTGTGTGTTTGTGTTCTACAGACCAGATCTAGAGCTATCAAATTTGGAACATGTATATCTTAATGGGTTAAAATGTTCACTTCAGTAGTACGTTTTTAAAATTCCAAGAGAATTTAAATGAATTAAAAATTAATCTGAGTTTTGACGTTTTACTACAATAACGTACGCAATTATTACTTCACAAAAAGGAATTTTACACCATTTCGAAGGTTAAAAAGTTGTCTTGTTTAATGATACCAATTTAAAAGTCGTGTAAATTTTTGTTGAATTTTGGTATTTTTTTAAAATATTTTTTTTCGCCTGATTCTCCATAGTAGACTATATTGTTGCCCTTAAATTCAAACTGGTTTCATTGTTTCATCAAATATTTGGTCACGTGTTTTTCTTCTGTTGTTGAAAGAGACTGAAGAAGGATTTTGTGCTATTTACAAGACAAACAATGTGAAATTGCAATATCACAGTATTTGGGAAATAGGCGGAGTGGATGTTTACGTTTTTAATATTGAAGGAATTTTTAATATTACGCTTTTAATACAAAGGACCGGCCTCCATTACGAAAATTCATGTACACTATACATAAGTAAGGCAGTAAAAATGAGTCTAATATCAGGCATTTTGGAGGAATTATAAACCTGAAGCCATAAAAAAAACCGATTTAATTGAAAAAAAATTAATCAATATTCCCAATGAACCAGCTGGTCGTCTGAGGCGACTAGTAGATTAATAAAAGCAAATACGTATTAAGATAGAGGATTATATAAAAAAAAACCATTTTCCTAAACAAACATTAACAAATTAAAATAAGCTGAAATGTGAAACTATATGTACAACCTTATTAAAGATGGATCCTTATGGATAACCTAGGGTCGCAAAAAACCTAATTCCGGCCTTACGAATGATAACGCAATAAATGCTTAGTAATGATATATACCTATGAATAAATAACAGCAAAAAAATAAATAAACAAATAATCTGAATCGTGTTAAAAACAAAATAGTTAATCGTATTTATAAACTTCTATTTTAAATTAAATTTACTCTTTTTTAAAAAAAACATTAAAAAGGCGCCTTTTTCATTTTAGATTAATTTATTTGACTTTTAATCGAAGGTTAAATTCCTCGTATATTTTTCTAAGTCTTGGACCATAATTGATTAATGGCTAAGTTGGGGAAAAAATATCGACACTATGTATATTTATCTTGAACCCAATTTGACATTAAACAAATCAGAAAACTTTAGAAAGAAATTAATAGGATCATTTTCATTGAAAAAAGACCGAACTTTCTATTTAATCGATTTTTTTTCTTTTAATACGACTTCTGAGAAGCCACTGAAAACATTCTTTTATAGTTAGGACGGCATATTTATTTTTCGAATGTACGATAAATTCGAAGCAAATACAAATGCAGATAAATGGATCCCAGCGTTACAGCATTCACTCTCTTAAAAAAACAAATATCGTTTAATTCCGTTTGTTTTAGGAAAAAGGAAGCAATTTTCCAAATAAACCACAATATCGTCATCTATACATACATGGACAAGAAGAACAAACTTTTTTTTGTATTTTATCTTGTATTTTTTGAAGTTAATTCAATAAACTCTCTACTGATTTATTGAAGAAAATCGATTGTTTCCTTTCCTTTTCTTTTTATCTGATTATTTTATCCAATGTTTTTTTATATTAGACCTTAATATTTTGGAACATAAAGTTGAGAGACAGTTTTGGAAATGCAATTAGATTAATTTAGTTTGAAGCAGTTATACAAAAGTGACATGGTAATAATTTTAACTGTTGGATTAAATGTCAATCTTCGGTCTTTTTAGACACTTTCATTTAACTTGACATATTTCTTATTTATAAAGATGCAATTTTACAATTGATTTTCCATTTTCTTTATGATGTGTCAAAGATTGAGTTTTCATGCTCTTCTACATTCTCCATGGTAATACCTCATTATAAGATTTTTCAAGCTTTAATCATTAATTCACCATTAATTAATTAATTTTTAAATCCATACTAATGGTGTAATTTAGTAGTGAATTATAAACCATAAATCTTAAAATTTAAAGTTTAAATTTTTTAAATAAAAAAGTTCTGCTTTTGGTACACCATTAAATGTGCGTTTTAGAAAGCTTTATCACAAATTTAAAAAAATGAAGCTATAAATGATAAGGAAGTGAAAAATTGGGTATCGTTTATTTACTATTTGTATCTAACTATTTACTTTGCTAACAGCTGTTTTACGTGAAAGAAAAAGAAATAATTTTACCTTTTCTGAAACAAAATTCTTAAATATTTGTATTCGGTAGCAATATATTACTTCGTTGTAATAGGACTTTGCAGCCTGAACGTGTTTTTCCCAAAAACTCCTTCATAATAATAAGTACTGCTTGGAATAAATATTTTCAAAATATATTGATGAGGATGAAATTATTATAAAAAAAACTCGCATTGCTCGCATACTTATTTCCCTGGATAATTCCATTTCAGAATACAGAATTCAACTATCGGTTCCACAATTTTAAAGCATATATTCACGACTTAAAAAAATAACAGATCGAAATTCATAGCTACGGCTGCAGTGTCAAGATTTAGAAATTACAAATAATGACCTTTTTTGTAATTAAATATGATATTATCTGAAAAAAAAATAATGTGTGGCATTTGAATGGTATGTGGGGTGAAAAAGACCAGGAAAAGTAATGCTTGCGAGCACTCGAATTTTTTGAAGTATTTGGGCATGCAAGTTAGTATAAAAATGCTTCGAGACTGATTCTGGAACACGCCAATAGACAGCAGCACAAAGACGCATGTATTGTCAATATTCTGTAGCAACGACGGTCATAAGTCAATATGGCGAGAGACACCAAATAGTGTTTATTTGTATTTGTACTACTCATGATTTTGTGACCAAATACTTTATAACTTTTGCTATTTCAATGCTAGCATAAAGCGAAAGGAAAATTTAATATGAAATTAACAAATCTGTCCCAAATATGTTTCTGTATGAATCAGCAAGTTTATGGTGATGTTGCAAGTAGTATAAAGTGTTTTGAGTGGCATGTATGCTTCAAGAGTGATAGAGTATCCCTGGAAGAAGATGAAAGATCCACCAAATATCATAAAATGGGCAATGAGATGTGAATTTCCAGGAAACATGCCAAGATTGAAAGAATGCTGCATTGAGGTGCAAGGACACAGTGTTTGAAAGAACAACGAGTACATGTATTGTAATTAAATAGCTTTGATTGCAGAATTAGTTTCGAAATTTTTAGGCGCATCTTTATATAACTGCAAATACTTTTATCACTATTATAGATTTTACAAGAAAAAACATTTAACTGAGCTCAGGCAGAAAGAAACATATTGCCACTAATCTTGCTGCTATGAAAGTCGATCAGATTACAAAAGAGATGCCTTGGTTTATAAATTTCAACATGATAATCTTCATTAAATACACAAAACAGCAGGAATACAAAGCGTGTTTAAAGTTTCTAAGGAGCACAAGTCATTTTTTTCAATAGTATATAGGGCCGGGAAGACAAAGGGAGCCACTATAAAAGATTCTTTGTCAGTGAAGTCAGGGAAGAAAAAGATATTCCAATCAAGATTCATACTGTAGAGACACTGGTACCAGCATGCGTATGTAAGTAACGGAGGTAAGCCCTCAATCAGCGTAATGTGATGGCTTATATAACACAAGATGTCTAGAAAAGCTGTTAGATAGGTGCCTGTTGCTATAATGGTAAGTTATCAAAATTTATATGACTTTGAAAATAATGTTAGAGTTTGCTCATGAAACATAGCATTTTGGGGAGTGTGATGGGATATGGAAGTTCGCATGCAAGCATTTCATGAGTGTAATATGAATATAGAGTATCCATAAAGCATCAAATCTACGATATCAATACAACAGGAGAAAGATTGAAAGAATGGAGCTATCGAATGATGAATCTGTAAATGAGACAGACGTGCAAAATTTTCTCAAAATTGTCCTAAATTTCAATGATGGGACATCAACAAATGTCATAGTGTAAACCATAGAAATAAACACTGTCGATGTGGACTTTCGAAGCCGAAAGCCCACACGCCTATCATTGATAACTGAGCTGCAGAAAGCTTTATGCCTCGTCTGGGCCCAATAACACTACTACTGGATTAATGATGACTGGAAAATTATTGCTTGATCTGATGAGTCCTGTTTTCAATGGTATCGAGTAGATGGACTTACACCTCATGGATTCATGAGTTCTGCATGTCAACAGCGGACTGTTCAACTTGGTGAAGCCCTTATGACGACTAGGAGAGTGTGCAGTTGAGAAATATGGCAGGACTAATAACTGTAAAATTCTAACAGATACGTAAGAAACGTGTGCGATCACCAATTCCAGTTCATTTTATTGCGTCGGATGAGTCTTGTTTCCAACGATATCGAGTGTATGGACATGCACCTGATGAATCCATGAGCCCTATATATCAACAGTGGACTGTTCAACATGGTGGAATCCCTATGACGGGATGGAGTGTGTGCATTTGAGAGATCTAGCACAATTAATAACTGTAGAATTCTGACAGGTATGTAAGAACCATGTGAGATCATCTATTCCGATTCACTTCCTTGTACATTCCAGCAAATTTAGACAAATCCAGTAGGACGATGCGACACCCCACATGTCAATATTTGTTAACGAAGTGTTCCAGGAACTTTTTTCTGGCTTTAAATATTTTCATTAGCCATCTAAATCCTCAGACTTGAGCATTATTGAATCTATTTAAAATGCCTTGGAACCTGCTGCATCCATCACCTCGCATTTATGTGAAGGCTTGACTGACATATAGGATTCATGTTGTGAATTGTCTCCAGAATATCTTCAGACATTAGTCGAGTTCATGCCATGTCATGTTTTGCTGCACTTTTATGTCCAAGTGGGTGACATTACCAGGTAGCCAGTTTTTCTTGCTCTTCTGCGTAAAATACAGGCTTAACTCATTCACAATAGCAAAATAATAGTGAGAATTATATCATTACAAGTTTGCGCACAACATGATTCACAAGATTTTTTGATTTTTTTGGCAGTGAAGAAAAGTAGACGTTTACGTGGTGTGTGAGGGATGAGAAACTCTCGAGGAAAAGAAAAGCAAATTTATTTTAACGATCACGTGGAACCCAGCGAGTTTCTTTTGAAATAAATTAGTAGTTTATGAAGAAAGTAATTTATATTGTCTTGAGGAAATATTCGTAACCGTGATATGGAATTGCTTATCGGAAATAGTATAAAAATAAGGAGTGGCTCGATGTGAATAAATGGATGACTAGTCAAGAAAACTGTTTCCGTGATATGGAATTACTTATCGGAAAAATTATATAAAAATAAAAAGTAGCTCGATGCGAAGAAATGGTTTGAATAATGTAAACTGTTTAATGTATTTTCTTGCGTAGGATTATCTATTTTTTGCAAACAGGAGCACAGGGTATGTGCTCATGAACAGTGCAGAAATACTTCGTTAGAAAAATGTCTCCTATATTCAACATTTTGTATTTCATTAGCTTTTGTTACATAGTTTGTCAGATGTAGTCACTTTTATTAGATTCACTGAAAAGACCCCCCCCCATTTGATTACCAATGTATTCTCCCTAAAAATTACATTTCTATAGGCCTAACCTTAAATTTTGCAAATGATTTATCAGAACAAATTAAATACATTATTTAAAAGAACCCGCTGATTCATTCTATTCAATAAAACATCAAAAATTTAAAAAAAAACTTTGTTCAAAAGTGTTCATTTGGGGTATTAAGTTCTTTACTTTATCGAAATCAGTTTTAACATCACATTTAACATGTGACTTAATCAGAAGTGATTATATAATAAAAAAATTTAAAAAAAAAACTAACTTTTATTAGTGTACTAGAAATTAATTATATTTTGAATTTTAATTTCTAATTCCTACTTCATCATTATAAAAATTATAATAGCTTAAAATTAAAAGTTTGGAAATTTACAATCAAATTGCATTACTTGGATGGTTACAAATTTATTAAATTGGTTAATTGATCAAGACTGTAAAAAATTTCAGAATGTTTAGACAAAAGGAACAAAAAATTAATTTAAAAAGTCCAGGTTTCCAGAAGAATGGATTATTTTTTTTTGTTTTGTGACTATTTTTAAGTCAAATTTTGAGCAGTAGCTTCTGAGGGTAAAGACACCTGATCACCCGAGGACAGAGGTCTGACTTCTAACTCAATGAAGATAGGACACACACACTCGCTTGCACAACCCTTTTTTTACAGGGGAGCTCATTCACGTTCCTCACAGAGAGTAGAACTATGCCCGAACCAGGAACGCCTAGGTCACGTGGAAGACGCGCTAACCCTAGGCCAGGACGTCGGCTATGGGTTAAATCGAGCTATCATATGTGAATATAACCAGCGGGAGTGCTCTCCTACAAAATTCCTCGCGTTTTTACCAATCGATTGAAACTAAGATTTGATACAAAAATATAAAATCTCATTCTAAATTTTATATAATTAAGTCATTGCGTTATTAAGTTATTGCATCTACATTCTTTTGAATGTATAGAACGACAAACATTCAGCCACTAAATGGGTTTCCTCAGAATATGATAGGTGTCTACCAGAAAGATGTTAAATCCGTATACCGAATTGTATCCATCCAATTTTCTTCATTTTGTAATTATAGTGTTAACTTATATACGAACATCTGGTCAGACAGATTTCGTTTGAATAGATTTTACTTAAGAAATCTACAAATTTAGTGTAATGACTATATCAGGGGTGGTGAACCTTTATGGATCAACGTGCCATTTTTTCTAAAGAAATGTTTAATGAGGTATAGACTTGCCGTCAAATAATTTCGACTTGTGATTATTGCAAAAACAATAAAACTAAATGCTAACAACTCAAAACACTTTATTTACGAGGAAAAAATACATTTTACGCTGCATACTAGTAAAGGTTTCTGTTATACGTGTAATTCAAATTAAAATAACATTAGTGTGACTTTTTTTGTTGCAAATTCGATGACAAATAACTTGTATTAGGATTGCATGTTGTTACTTTTGGCAGCATGCAATCTGCTAAAAGGTTTCTAAGAGAGTCTTATTGCCGCGGTAGCCTGGTGGTAAGGTCTCGGCTTGTGAACCGTAGAGTTTCAGGTCCGAGACTCGATTCCACCGAAGAACCGTCGTGTAAGGGGGTCTGTTGCACGTTAAATCCGTCATGCTAAACATCCTCCCGCTGGTGTGGTGTGGTGTGGAGAGGGAGGTACCAGCTCAGGTGTCGTCCTCGTTATCTGACCGTGGTTCAAAATTACGAGGTTCGTCCCAAAATAGCCCTTGTGTTGCTTTACAACGGGAAGTTAATATAACTAAACTAATCTAAGAGAGTCCTTAATGTTATCCATTTCTGAAAATAATGACTCACAGGCATAGGTAGATGAAAATGTGGTTAAAATAGCATGAGCCAGCTTCTCCAAGCATTTAAATGTGTCTGGAATCGAATTCCATGTTTCTAAAATTTCGTTAGTGGCCTTTTTTTACGTATATTGCTTGTTAATCTTTCCGTTTCAATCAATTCCAACTTTTTCCTTGTTTCATAAATTTTTGAATCCATATTCAACTAGATTGGAAATCAATCAGTTGCATTTCAAATTCTTAAACTTGCAACTAATCGAATTGGGAAGTTCAGTTTATCAAATAAAATTACATCTGAGTACATAATAAACTTGAGCGTTTCCGAAAATTCTTTGAACTGAGAAAATCTGGCTGAAAATTTCTTGATTGATGAATCAATTACGGAAATAAATTCTTCAATAACTTTTTCTTCGTCTGGTTTATATATATATATATATATATATATATATATATATAGCTACGAAATTTTCCGGGATTCGTTTGGATTGTGGAAGTTATATGGTGTGGAGAGCGCTCAATCAGCAGGGGGCAGTCGAAAAAGAAACTACGACGTTTATTTACACGAAGACACACAGGACAGCACAAAATCGACAAATATTTACAGCATAGAAGACGATTATCTTCAGCCGAGACGTGCAGCATACAACAAGACACTACTGCAGACAGTAGCGCACAGCTTAGTTCAGCACTAGCTTGACTCCGTCGCTGCTCTGCTAATCCCTGGAAGACCAGTTCTTCACCGTCGATTCCGACTACTTTGCTCCGTGGATTCCGAATGCGACTACTCTTCGTTGATGACCCTGCTCTGGCAGCTGCAGACCCTTTTATAGGTCTCAGGAGGCTGGGCTAGAAGCCTCTCAACCAATCAGGAACGTTCGAGGCGTATCTCGGTTCCTACTGGATGGATCGGGAAAATTCTGGATGTTTCGGGTATAATCTATTTTGGCGCCAAAGTCGTCGCCAAATGGTCGCGGATATTGTGGATATAGTTCAATTTCCCCCACATTTTGCGGAAATAGTCTGATTTCTTCCAAGAAATCAACAGATCTCAGCTCAATCAGCGAACATTATTATACATTAGTAAGCCATTATAAACCGAGTTGACTTCATCCAACAAAGCCTCAAACTTTCACTTATTTAAAGCCTGCAACGATATGATGTTGACTATTTTTGTGACTAACGCCATTAAATTATTAAGTGATGTTAAACCACTCTAATTTTTTCATGATTACAATATTTTCTCTACACTTCATATACGAGAGCATAAAAAGAACAGTAACCGTTGTTTAAAGCTCCTAGAGCTTAACATAAATAATTCATCGTTCCCATCATTATATTTGTGCCTTTATTAATATACTTCCGCTAGTATACTCCTGAAACCAATAAAAAAAACTTCTCATATCTTTGACATAATCAAAAGAGATTTATTTTCCGAAAATTCAAATAACAAGAACGGAAAAGGAAGAAAGAATAAACTTTATTCACTTTATTTACCTTCGCAACCCTTAACTCATCCGCTGATTTGCTGTAATGCCATCAAAACTTTCTTCGGCTTGAATGCCTGACAGGAGAGAAACAATATCTTCTCCATTAGGTTGATTATAGACGACTTTGGTCTGCGGCAGGCTTAGCAGATTGTGCTGAGATAAGTATCTTGCTTCTTAGAAGAATACCTCGCGCTCCGGAGATTCATTTCTCATCGTGAACCTGAAAGCTTCATCGGAGCATAAGATCTGAAAGAAATACAGGCAGTGGTTAAATTTCAGAAGCTACTAAATATGAAGTAATTCACTGTTTTTTTGTATAAAAAACTATTTCGGTTTGAGGCCTATGTTTATAATTTTGCTGTTTCTTGTAATAAATTCATTTGACTAACATTATTGCGGATGCTGAAAGATTAAAAAAATTATTTTCGTCTTAAATTATACGAAGAAATTGTTAAAAAAAATTATAGTAGCGGTTTTGAAATTTAAATATGTTATAATTGCATGACTTCATCACATTCTGTAAGTTTTTTTCGTTGCATAAATGATTTTTCCGATACCATGTTGAAAAAGTATTGTAAGGAAGGTATATTGATCCCTAAAAAATTGCTATTAACTACCAATTGCAACGAAAAATGATCAAAATGACAAAAAACAAATCAAATCAAAAGTGGTTTTAACTTTCTCGTGTACGAAATATAGAGAAAGTATCGAAATAGTCAAAAATTTCGAACTCTAGATTTTGTAGAAAAAAAAATTAATTCAATTCAGTTAATTTAAAAATTAATCAATTAAAAAAATTTTTCTCAATAACTTACGAGAATATTATCACAAAAGAGCTATTTCGTTCTCACTGTAAAGTAAAACATGCTTTATTGTCATGCAATGTTTTTTAATTTTAATAAATTTTTGAAAATTCATTATCAGCGGATCATACAATAGATATTTACTTTTCATTCTCTATTCAAATGCTCAGTAGTTTATTTAAATGTAATCAATTAAAAAATATACTATTGAGAAAATTGATTTGTAAAATTGAAATTGAATTGTGTATTTAAATGTGCTTAATTAAAAAATTTAAAAACTAATTGAAAAACATGTCATTGAAAAAATTGAAATCGAATTGATTGAAAAAGAAAGTATAAAATGTTTAATTTTCAGCATTTTTTTTGCTTACTTTTGCTTTAGATTTAATAGAAATAATTCAAAATTTATCATTATAATATTTTCTAAGTCCGGTATACATTCTTTGTATTCCGCATTTTAAAATTCGTCATGCATAGAACCCAATGGGTAATGCAATTAAGACAGAATAATAAAGTCTAAACAACTAGTATTTTAGACTCTCTGTAATTTTTCTAAATATCCATGTGCTCAAGATGGATGAAATAGTTGTATCACACAAAAAAAAGTTCTTTTCTCTAGAATTCGCTCTATTTTCAAAGATATTAAAAATTTTGATTAATGAATTTAGAATTCCAAAATTGATATTTCGAAGTTTAAAATGAAAGCATGTGCAAATTTGCATTTGCAAAAAATGCATTTTTATGAAAATAGTTATTATTTTTAGATTTAGAAAATATATTCCAAAATGATTCACTATGTTTTTAAAGTTCACCTTTTCATTGAATTCACCTATTGAATTTCAATGAAGAAATAAACATCTTTTTGGTCTTCCACAAATTTAAAACATGTATTTTATAGAAAATAATGGCACAGTAAAGCAAAGCTAAGCTTGGACTAAAGGGAAAACACATTTCTAGAAATATAGAATGCGGAGAAGAGAAAATAAAAAACAATCAACTTAACTGCAATTGTTTTGGAAACTCTATTATAATTATTCTAAAACTATTTATGTAATGTTTATGACATTTCTAAATATTTAGATCCTTGGGAAATTTGATGAATATCATAAGAGTAAAAATGGGAAATTTAGTAAATCTTTAATCCAGTAGTCAAATTCCTTTCATTTGCATATTGGCATTTTTCGCATAGCAATATAGAAACCAATCCTAACTTAAAAATCTTCGATTCTTTTTCTTGCCAAAGTTCTAATCCTCAAAAAATGTAGACAATAAAAAAAAATAAAACAGAATAAAGGAAAAATAAAATCGATTTGGTTCAATAAATCGGTAGGGAATTTGCTCTATTGAATTAATTTCGTGAAAGTACAAGACGAAAAAACCTTTTCTCCATTATTTTTCTTTTTATAAATGCATTTATGTGAGTAGATGCCAATTTTGTGGTGGAAGTTTTAAGGAGTTTCAGTTTGAAAGAAACTCTTCCGTTTCCTAAAACAGAATTATCGAATTATTTTTGTTCTTTTTCACGAATTGTTTTTACAAGAATAATGCTGTAACGTCAGTAATCTCTTTATTTGTTTTCGTTATTTCCCTAAAATTATGAGGCATAGAAAATAAACATAGTTTACTATCATCTGTATGTCTGAAATGACAATGGAAAAAAAAAGCTTAGGTTAAGCATTATTGTAAGGAAAAAAAATGCTGATTCAATATTATTTTCTAAAAGAAGAATTTAAATTAATATTGATTCAAGGGAAAGTCAATATATATGGTTTTAGATAAAATGTAATAAAATATCTTTCTTACTATTTTTCTTACAATTTTAATAGAAAATGGAATGAATTCAAGATAAAAATTACGTAGTACATTAAGAAATGATAAATGATTTCAGTTTCAATTTGTAAGTTTAGGAAAATAATAAAAATAATTGAACATCTGCTTCGAACAAAATAATTATAAATTAAATTAATGCAATGAATAGTTTTTATTTAAATGAAAACAATTTTAAATATTTTTGTAAGGAAAAAAGTTTTAAATTTATCTCTTACAATAAAAATAAACTGACAATATTTATAGAAATTTCTTGAATATTTATATTTATGATTATGTCATGACAAAAGTTTAATATAGTGGAATAATTACTTATTGTTGGCTATGTACCCTCTTAGTACAGGCTAGCAATAGGGATACAATATCTTCAGAATATTATTTGACATTCTGGCTGTCGAGAAAAATCACAGTTCTTTGATCAATTATCACAATCAATTTTTCGAATTATCTATGTCGAATTACCTTTGTCATAATGCATTTTTTCAAACTCAAGTAGTTAAAAAAGTAATTAGATTTTTTTTGATGATTTATGTACTTTCTTTGTACTTCACATACGAGAAAGTTAAAAGGATTTGAACATCTTTTAACCAAAAAGATTCTAAAACGCTGAAGTTTCTAAGAATTCATAAAAAAATTAATGAGTAAAAACACTTTATAATACTATAAACAGTAATATCTTAGTCTTAGCTATATTCTCATTATAGAGCTTTTTAATGAGTGACTGACTGTGATCCTTTGATCTCATATCGACGAGCAGTCTTTCTGATGGAGAGAAAATTATTAATTAAAGAAATGGATGATTAATGAGGGAAAAATTTTACTAAAAACAATTGGATTTGAACTTCTTATCATTAATGCTACTTCTGGCACATGGTATGATGATCAGAAATATAGCCAAATTTTGATTCATATCCGTCAGTCATTTCCTGCATGTTCAAACCCGTATGAAAATAGATTCGTCTTATAATATGATATTCTTGCACTATTCTCATCTTCTTGTCATTGCGAAACTATGCAATCATTCTCTCTTTACATCTGAAGACTTTTACAGACGTACGAAATGACTGAATTGATAGTCTAAAAATTAAATTACAATTTCTATCCAAAGATAATTTAATTATTATTAATTTATATATAATTTAGTTATTATTTACTAATTATTTTTAATTAGTTTGCCATCCACTTGAAATTTAAGACTTTTGTGATTTGATATTAGTACAATGAGAAGCTGACACAAAATGCATATTATCCTGTTCAATAAAAATATCTGATACATGTTTCCTGAAAAGAATATTGCAATGCAAGTAAGTATTAATTGTGTTACGAATTTGTAATGTTGCAGTGCGCAGTGAGGTACATCGCAAGGAAAACAATTTAACAGATAGTTAATCTGTGGTTGCCGTACGGATGCCAAATCAATGATTCTTGACCTTGGCGATGAATTTCTTGACCATTTGGCGGTTTTGATGACAAAATGGAAAATTTTAGAGTCTTCAGGATATTTTGGCGATAGGTCTATTAGGATGCTATTTAAAGTGTTCTATCGAGAACCGTTTCTGCTCTGCATTGGGAAATATAAAAGGTTGTGATTGATACCAAGCTGAAGTTAGACACACTTGAGTTGACTCCTGAGCGCTCCACTCTGTTTATAATTGTTTTGTTGAAAGTGTTACTTTAGCTTGAATTTTGTTGCCTCTATGTTCGTACTTTTATGTTAAATAAAGCGTCGCTGTTTGTTATTCGGCTTGTCGGACTATTTTTACCATACCCTCAGCACAGCGAACTCATTGATTTTTTGGACTTAGTGAAGAATTTTCGCAACAATAGCAGAGATGAAAATATTAAATTTCAATTAAATCTTTTCTGTCTTATTTACAAAATACACGAAACATCTTTCTTTGTATTCATATTTGGCCGAACATCATGAATCGATTTTACTCACTTCTCAAGAAATAATACTGAAATGTGTTCTCAGATAAAGAATAAAATAATTTTATCTTTAAAACTTGTCGAGTTGGTGCTTTATGTGAAGCATTCATAAATTTAATTTTACTACACATCATGTCTTGGGCTATTACTAGCCAGATAAGATAGGTGGCAACGTTAAACAGCCCTTATTTTGCCAAATTATTAATCTTTTTTTACTTAATATTCTAAATGTCTGAACAGTTGCCTTAATAAAACCATCTGGATTTTGTTTCTAAGTACATTTTTGTTAACATTGAAGTTACACTGATTTTTATATTTGCATTTAAATATGTTTTAACTCCGTGTTACATTTTTAAATGCCATTTTCTCAAATTCTAATCTTTGAAGGAATTTTTTGTTTTCGAAAACGTCATAAATTAAAATCTAATGCATTATTTTATTCAAATTTGGTACAATAATTTCTCAACATATTCTGCGATTCGTGAATTAGAAAATAAGTCATCTATTCCTTTAGAAATATTTTATAGTTGCTTTAATGCTTCACAATGCTTAAAAATTGAAAATTATCAGTCGAACTTCTATACTTAAAGAATGGATAGAAATACATCTGATTTTTTAGTTCAGAAACTAGGTAATATATTATTAAGCTAACTACAAAATTTTAAACAAATAATTAGACAAACCTTTAAACTAAAAGTTTTTAGTCATTCAGTTTTGTAACCAAAAATGAGACATATTTTTGAATAATTTTTTTTGCTATTTAACTGGCATATTTTAGTTTTATAGAAGATTTTTGAAAATTCTTGTTTATGCAAAAATTTAAAAAATAAATAAATATTTTAGAACGTTTGTAAAATAATTCACCCAGGGCATTATACACTTACTTTAAAAAGGTTTGAAATATTACACTATGAAAGGGTTTGGATTGAAATCCAAACAGCTACTTTCTGTCACTAGAGAACAGAATTGCACCTACTACTACAAGATAACAAATCTCCATCTGTCTTTATGGGCAGAATAGACTCTTTCTTCTTGGCCAATAGCAAAGGCCATCATCGTCATGATTTATCACGTATTGTTAGTCCTTCTGCGCAAAAGCGTTGAACAAAGCTTATAACATTAAAAGCATGATTAATAATAGCTTCCTCTTCCTAGTGATTAATACACCTCCATACAATTAATCTAATAAGTAAATTATTCCTTCAAATTCTAATTGTACGGAATATGCGGAACAGCAAGGAGTCCGTATTTATATCGGAAGAAATACATTATTTAGAGATACGAAGTTGTTGATAGGATTCAGCATTACAGCGTTCTATTAATAATGAAAACTTGGAAGTTGATTACAGTTTAAAGAATACGCAGTGTTTCAGCCATTCGTTGACAGAAGAGCCTAGATTTCAGGGCACTTACAAAGAACGTATTAGCTATTTTGGTAAGCTGAAGAATAAAATATTTAAAATCTTATTCGGTAAGAGGAAATTCAAAGTGTTCCACTGATTTGGAATAATTTATTGTTCAATTTGAAATATAAATAGTGAGTAAATAAAGAATTAAGAAAGTAATTCTTGAAGTCAGTCAAAGGAATTAATTTTTAGCGAAAGCGATAGATAATGCTTTATTTCTATTCTTTGTTTCACGAGAATTGCGCTGTCGGGGTTTCTCATTCTCAAACATTTTTGTTTCTCAGATCCAAGCTAATTATGAAGCCCTATCATATACTTTAATATCCAGCAAGTTTCTCAGTTTTAATTGGTTCCTCTGATTTACGGACTGAGTTTTCGATGAAATATGATCCATTCCTTTATTTGAGGCATCTTGAAAAATAACAATAACCATTTGATTAAATACCGAATAAACGATGCAAATAATTAATAACGGCATAAATGTTTCATTTTGTAATTTCACAAAGTCTAATCGGTTTCATTTTAAATTAGAAAATAAGGAAGGAAAAAGGACAAAACAGACCTTAACATTTTAAAATCGGTAAAACCGATTAAAAAAATTGTAATGCTTGATTTCGAATGCCATTTTTTGAAAAATTCCCTTTATAATATATATAATAATTCTCAACTTGAATGTATATTAACTTTTAGTGCTATAGGGTGCTAATAATACTAACATAAATAGCTTAATTCTAATCTAAGCATATAAAATATAATTTTTTTAAAGTTTCCTAAATTTATAATAGTTACATTTTACTTGATAATGAACAAAATTCATGAATTTTATTTAATTTTGGCTTGTATCATATTTCTAAAGATTGAACTTTGCCACAAATTTCTCATTCATTTGGAGCCCTTTTCAGTTATTAAAGTCTTTAAGTTAATTATACATGCATTCTCTATACCAATACATTATTTAATATTTTTAGAGCTATCAAAAAATTGATCAATTTAACTATATTTTGATTCCATTCGAGCGGCGACGCCTAGTGGTGAGGAAATCTAGATTTTAAGATTCCAAAAAAAAAAATTGAAGATGGATTATAGATTAAAAACTTAGGAACAAAAAATAGTTAAAAGAAATCAATTTTTAATATATTAGTAAAAATAAATTACCTTTGTTAAAGTGAATATTAGTAAAATTTGTCCCTTTGTTAAATTTTTAATCACGCTCTGCTCTCAATTATTTTTCTTATTTTAATTGTTTTCCAAAAGTATTAATTGAAACTTTTGTTTTCATTTGATCAGGAATATTATCTCTTGCAATATTTTAATTTTTATTATTTAGCTATTAATTGGTGAATTACCCCTCTTAAGAAGTCTCTGCACTCATTGTCCTGACTGCTAATTGTTCCTTGTTAGTATATGTTCATTTTCGTGTGCACTGAAATCCCATGAAATAAAATTTTTCTCCAGTTAAAGTATTTATAGGCATTATAATTTATAAAATAAGTATTTATAAGCATTATAATTTGTATTTTTTTACTAAAAAAATTTAAAAAATATTTTTTAGGTCATTTTTAAGCAAAGAAATTACAACTGACGTGAGATTGAAATAAATGCATAACAAAATGTTTCACAGATATAACAAGCCGATATAAATGCATATTTAATGCAAATTCAATTAATTGTTTCAAAATATTTTTTTAAAATTTCATCATCGTTTACATTATTTATTATTAAATATGGTTAAAAAATGCTTCACAAAAAATTCCATTCTTTAATTTGATAATTCAAATTCTTTACAAAAACATATTAGTTGATATTTCCTGCAGTCATTTTTAATACCAATCTAAAAACTACATTATTCAGAAACTCCGTTTGTTTATTTCCGTTTTTGTGCTCTAAAGTAAATATTTGTGAACTTTTAAAACGTATTTTTCTGATTCTTTCCTGAATATTCCATTTACGCGTAATATAAAAAGATTCAACTAATTGAATGAAAAAATCTCTCTTTAAGTCCTTTTTAAGATTTATTCTTGTCTCAACTTAATGCTAACAGGTTCTTTATTTTCTAAGAAAGGTCGTGAAAATAGCACATTTGGTTGCGAGAATAATGAACAAAAATATAAACAAGTCATCCTTTCATGGAGAAGTTTTTCTTCCTTAATTGAATATACTTATTTTTCGAAAACACATCAAACAACAATTTCTTTTGATCCTAAATCTTTTTTATTTTCTCGTATACGAAATAAAGAGAAAGTGTTGTAATTGCCCAAAAATACGAACTCGAGATTTTGACGACTCCACACTTTTCAAATCTTCTTGAGTTCTAAAAACACATTTTTGGAATTATGTCTGTCTATCTCTTTGTCTGTCCGTCTATTTACCTGTCTGTGACAAAGATAACTGAAAACCAGCTTAGGCTAGATATATGAATTTTGTAAATGTGTTTTGAACTAAATTTCAAGATTTCTGTCAAATTTCGAGCAAAATCTATTTTCAGGAAGTCCGTCTGTTCTGCTGTTCAAATATAAGTTAACAGGATAATTATAATACAAAGAGAGATATATGGATAAATTCCGTACGTAGAATTAATATCTATAGCATAGACACAATGCACTTTTTAATCTGCAGAAAACTAATTTAATTACGTCATGTATTTCAATCGTATTTCTGTCTGATTGATGTCATGTTAACTTAAAAAAATAATGTTCTCACATGATAATTTCAATTTTTTTGAAGTCTTTTTTTAAAATTTACTTTTTATTTCTTGCCTTGCATATCTTACTACTGCTTAGATGAATTATAACTGTGATGCCCTCAGACTTTGTGAAAGATTCAGCATTCGGATCTTTTTTTCCTTCATTTAATACAAACCAATTGCTGAAATCACAGTGGGTGTCACTTTCTGTATTAATTAGATACAATGTTGGTCATTGCCTAGAACTTTCTTATCTTCTCCTCCTTTGGCTTATATTGTTTTGTATGCTTCCTGGGTGGTTAACACAGAAAAGAATAAAAGAAGTTTCCTGACTTTTTGATAAAAGTAAGGATATCTTGTGTCTATTGTATTGTTACGTAATTTTCTGCCGGGGTTCGTTTGGATAGTGGAAGTTAAATGGTGTGGAGAACGCTCAATAATCAGGCGGCAATGGAAAAAAAAACAACGACGTTTATTTACACGAAGACACACAGGACAGCACAAAAACGGCAACTATATACAGCACAGAGACGACTATCTTCAGCCTAGACGTGTAGCATACAACAGCAGCATACAACCAGAATCTACTGCAGACAGTAGCGCAGAGCTCAGTTCAGCACGAGCTTGACTCCGTCGCTGCTCACCGTCGTTTCCGCCTACTCCGCTCTGTCGCTTACGACTCCTCCGCTCCGTCTTCGGACTTGACTTGCCTGCTCTGGCAGCTGTGGACTCTTTTATAGGTCTCAGGAGGCGGGGCTAGAAGCCTCTCAACCAATCAGGAACGTTCGAGGCGTATCTCGGTTCCTACTGGACGGATCGGGAAAATTCTCGAAGTCTCGGGTATAATCTATTTTGGCACCAAAGTCGCCAAATTCGTCGCCAAGTCACCAAATGGTCGCCATGTTTGTCGTCAAGCTCTGGGAGCTTCGACGCGCCACCTGGACGCCGTCCAGTACCGATGACTTTAAAACTTTCTTTCCGACGATGGAACAAACTATGCTGGGAAGCCGAATTGCAGGTTTGTAACAGTATTATATTTTTTGATAAATGTGTTGCTGACGCTAGTGTTTGTCATTAGTCAGTTTGAGAAAAAAATGAAATGATATTCTTATTTCCAAGGAAAGTAATATTTTTTTGCTCATTTTTTGAGCCATCATGCTTTGATACTTGCACCTTTTTTCTCATAACATCAACAACAAAAATAATTTATTATTATATTTTATATTTTTTGATAACTATATAGCTGATAACAGTGCTGCTCATTAATCAGATTGAAAATAAAATAAAATAAAAATCTTGTTTACAAGGAAATATTAATAATATTTTTTTAATTATAATATTTTTTTTTTCAGTGCTCATTTTTTGAGCAATAATGCTTTGGTATTTGTATCTTTTTTTTCACACAACAACAATAATAATAAATTGAGTACAGCTTTCTTATTTTTAACGAAAATCTAAAAAGCGTTGTTTCGATACATTGATGTTACAGTTTTACATCAAAAGTAATCACGCATATCATTTAACAATTTAACCTCAAATTTTTTTAAAATGTGATTTTTTTTTTACTTGTAGCCTTTAAACGTGAAATGCTTTGGAATATTAAAATGTCACTATGCTTTTCAGTTGTTTTATATTATCATGAGTTGATTCCATAATCAGATCTTTTTTATTTTTCATCTGTATGCATTGTTTGGAGAAGATATTAAGATAATTCACAATGAAATCGCTTTTTGATTTTTTTTGAATTATATTCATTTATCATTATACGTTAATTAATTTAGAACTCGTGATATAAGATTATATGCAACGTTTGGTAAATATTTTCTTTGTAGATTTGATATCCTTGTGGTTTATACACCTATGATAATAATTTTTTAAATTCAAAAATAATTCCTTTGTTTTCATTTATTTTAGGTAGTCCCACGGCGGGCCCCCTCTTAATTGAGTATGAGAAGTTTCCAGCATAGTGGTTGGTTCTCTCCACTCTTGTGGGTATGCGAAAAGGTGGGAGTATGGCTCTTCCTATCGATAACGAGACGTACTTCCTTAGGGAAGGGTTGTACCCGGGCCGGTGTTGGCCCTTAGTTCTCGCTAGTGTTGCTGTTGCGGCGGTCCGGTCATTCAGATTTTTCTGTGTGCCTTCCGACGGGAAGGAGTAGCCAGTTTGTGATTTGTGGTTTATTTATTTTACTTTTAAAGTTAATCAATTTTTGCCAATATTTATATTTTAAAGATTCTTTGAAATTGAAATGACTTGATGCAGACTAAAAGTGCCTTAGTAATTTTCAATATATTTGTGACCATTAAAATGTTGTCATAGCAACATAGTAAAACAATCAAAAACAGACTACCCAAATAAATATAAGTAATTATATATCGTAGAATGCTTTCACTAGCTTTTCCAAAACTTAAATCATTAAAGGAAAAATAGAATATTAAATAATTTTCTTTATTTAAAACTTCAATGCAGATATATTCAATCATGTTTGAAAAATTGTAGTTAATTTATGCAAATGCCAGACAGGAAAAAATTCGATAGGGGAACGCAATATGTTTAATGTTTTCCTTCAAATATTTAACTTTAATTTATTTCGTTCTAAAATTTGAAAAAAGTACTTTAATGTAAAGATGAAAGTTAAATAAATGAATACTAAAATTATGAAAAATGTATTTTTTTCCATCCATTTTATATTTTCAGCTTCCATCTAATTGGCCCAATCTTCGATAAAGAGATAAATTTTCAATTATCATTTTAAAATGTCTCCTCTACTTCATGCGAAGATTAAATATTCTTAAAATAAAGTTTTCAAACAATGGAAGTCTGTGTTTAATTTTAAAATTAAGTCCAAACAGATTTTTGTAGAATAATTAAATAATAAAGTAAATAAAAATTTAGCTTTGCTTTAAAAAATAAAAGCTTGATACACGCACTAATCCTCTAAGAATAACCGAACTCCATTATTTCTGAAAATTAAAAGATTTTAAACAAAATTCTTATTAAGAAACGGTCAAAAAAAGTACCATATTTACAATTTGTATTCATTATTGTACTGCCATTTTTGAAGAAGAAAAATATTATGAATATTTTATTATTTTTGCATCTTTTGTACATCTGTATTTTTTCTTATGCACAGTCTCAACTGAAAAAAAAATCGCAACATTCGAATATTTATTATTGCGTCTTCACAAAAGTGATATCGATTGAAATTTATTGAAAATGATAAGTAATTGTTAAAAAAATTATGATTATAGATTTTAAAGGAGAACATTATAATTTTTAAACTTTGAAATACTATTCTATAAACTATGTAATTCCTATTTTATAATTTTTTTTTAATTTTATAATTTTTATTTTATAAAATATATTAATTATAAAAAAATAATAGATAAGTGGAAAATAATTGTTAAGAAAATTATGATTATAGGTTTTAAAGGATAAAATTCTAATTTTTATGCTTTGAAATACTATTCTATAAAATATGTAACTCCTCTTTTGTAAAGTATATTAATTTTAAAATGTCTATTTTATAAAATATATTAATTATAAAAAATAACAATAGATTAGAGGAAAGAAAATGTTAGAGAAAATTATGATTATTGTTTTTAAAAGAGAACATTCTAATTTTCATGCTTTGAAATACTATTCTATAAAATATGTAACTCCTATTTTATAAAATATATTAATCTTATAATTTCTATTTTTTAAAATATATTAATTATAAAAAATCATAATAGATAAGTGGAAAGTAATTGTTAAGAAAATTATGATTATAGGTTTTAAAGGAGAAAATTCTAATTTTTATGAATGAAATACTATTCTATAAAATATGTAACTCCTTTTTTATAAAATATATTAATTTTATACTTTAGATTTTATAAAATATTTTAATTATAAGAAAAAAACTGATGCTAAAACTTTTATAAAAATAAAAACAATATAAAATATAAAAATAATATAAATAATTAAAAAAGGAGAACCTTAAAAATTAAAAAAATGTTTTATATATAACATACATATATTTTAGAATTTCTTTTTACCAATACATTTTATGTTTTCTATGTAAATGCATTCATTTTACCAATGCATTGAAATTGAATTTACATAGAAAATATAAAACTATATGCGAATAGCTGAGGGCGTTTTCTGCGTTAAAATTAAGCAATGATATTCAAAATGTGCATTTGAATCTCTGACAAAGTGTCCCACTTCAGGATAGTAACTGTCTGACAAATGTCTTCTAAATCTTAATAATCTAATACAAATAGCTCCAAACGAAGTATAAATCAGCCTAGTCTCATAGGACAACACTTTGGACGGATTTAGAACATCATGAAAAGTATGTTCATCACCACTCCAGCAGAACTAGATTAAAACTAGGGACGAAGAGGCTAAAGCAGCAGACGAGAGAAAAATTAAGCACTTCTACTTCACTTCTAATCAGGCGGGAAAACGACTCACTTAAAACATTTCCATTTCCCCTGGTGGCCATTATTGCGAATCGTTCCAGATTCTCAGCAAACCGCAGGCAATTAAAAGAACACGTATTAAAACTCGTCTAGTCCGGCAATAAAATCCGGTTCAGTCTTCCGGATGCCCATTTTAATTAAATGCAAATACTTGGTGGGCCAAAGTTTTAATTGGCTACTACTATTGAAACTTTCTGACTTTCAAACCGGACTGATCTCGCTCAGCCGAAATAGTGATCCTAATTGAACAAGAGCCGAGGATTGCAATTACTGCTATCACTGGGGAGTATCGGATATTAGTTATGATTTATTGGCATATGAAAGCCCCAAATTGCTGAATTAGGGGTTAAGTATTCCCAGGATGTTGGAGCACACAAATGGGCCATGCCACAACAAAAGTGCGGTGATTATCATTATCATTTTTCAAACCACTTTTGTAGAAGACGTTAATCGTTTTTCGACGAAAACAGAGATAAGAGTTTGAATTATTATTGTAAACATCGTCTTTTTTTGTGTTTGTTTCTTGGTGAATATTAGTCTTGCAGTTTAAAATATTGATCTAATGTGCCTCGTTGGGTATCATTCAAGTGATAAATTATGACTTCATAGTGGGTTTCAAAATTTTATTGTCCATTTAGAACTTAAATGACCATATCAGTTGTAATCACTTTTGTTTGAAGTATAAATAAATATAAAGCAATTAGTATCGAAATTCTGTTTACATTATAAGCATTTTAATTTTTATTTGAACCGTGATATTTTCGTTGTAAAATAATACGTTCTTTGTTATTGGGTATTCAATGATTTTTTTATAATACGATTATGTTTATGTGCTGTCAAAGATGTCAAACTACCAACAGATTGCTTTATGCGATTAGTAGTTAGTGAACTATTGTATTAGTATACAATAGTTCAAAATGCTCTATGCGGCAAACAGTTGCCACTTAATTATTTATTTCAAACGTTTATTTAGCATTTAATGACATTTTGGATAGTGAGTGTTTATGATGAAAAGGGATTTAATCTTTTAATTTTATGTATCAAACTTTAATAAAACTTTACTCGCCAAAACTTTCACCAGATTTAAAAAAAAAAGAAAAAAAATTTTTTTTTTTGAAATTATAATATTTTTCCATAAATATTTCAGATCAAACCATTGCACGAATCTTTAACATTCAAAAAAAATTCTGGGACATCGATTTTATTTTCAGAGTTTTTCTCTGGCTTTAATAAATTTGTTAAATTATTTTAAAGTATATTTGATGGCAACATTTTCTTTTGTTTTGATTACTGTATCTAAACGGGCGTAGAGATGATATTAAATTCATTTTTTTTGTATTGTTGCATTTTATTCCTACTGTATTAGCCTTAAAATAAATTTATAGATATACTTTAGATCAAATTTATGAATAAAACAAAAACAATCGAATAAAGCATAAAACATCACCACGATACATTGTTTTGATCTTGCAATTCAGATCACCCTAAATTTATTTAAGCATCTTTTTTAAATTTAAAATTTTAATGCAGAAAGTGATTTAAAATTAAAATTTTACAACTTTTAATTATTTTAAATTATAATAAATTATATATTTATTATTTATGTAGATACTCGGAGATATTGAGTAAATTTGGTGGTTTAAATCCTAATAAATACGAGTTTATAACATTTGTTCATTATGTTTTTATTAACCTTGTCTTAACATAATAAAATAATTAAAATGCTTTTAAAACATGTTACTTTCCATATACTGAAAAGAAGAATTTAAAAAAAAATATATTTATGATGAAACGACAAACTTTAAATAATGAAATGCTGATAGATATCTTCTAAGTAAAGTGAAATTTTAATCAAATATTTATACTATATTCTAGATTTTAATAAAAGAATTTTGAATTATTTATTGATTGATTTGTAGAATGTTATCTTTATTGAATTGTAGCTTATTATCCTTATCTTATCGCGTTTAATGCCTTAGACTTCAACTAAGCAATTTCGATGTACTAATGCGCATGCTCTTAAGAACGGCGTCAGTATGAGTGACACTGAGAGATAAATGAGGCAGAGTTATAATTTAGAAGAGTGAGGATATTTTCAGCATAGAAATATTTGTTGATAGTTGGAACGAGCGAAATCCTTAACTTCATTATAGGCATATTTACTTACATTTTGTGAATGTAATAAATGATTTTAAAAGGACTAGTTGATGCTATATTACTTAATGATATGCTAGAAAAAGAAATATGATTTTTAAAAACTTTTTTTTTTATCTGTCTTCCACTCTTGATCTTCAATTTTGATTTCATTGTTCTAAATATTATACTATTCTTATAGAGATGATTTTCTTAAAATCTCCCAGATTTCATCAATTTGTTGGAACATCCTCGCATGCAATGAAAGTTTTATTAAAACTGATAGTGAATTTCAGAAAATATTAAAAAAAATATTGTTTTGTCTACAATAGCAAATAACTATACAGAATTTTCAGAAAAGAAGTTCAGCAATAAATGATTGAAAAACCGAGTACTACACTTCATCTTCATAGTTTCCTCCTGGAGGGTACCTCGTAATTGAGAATGAGGTTATCCGTATGGTGGTGGTTCTCACCACCCTGGTGGGTATAAAAAAAGGGATGGGGTCCGGCTCCTCCCATCTATGACGGAGCTTTCTTCCCAAGGGAAAGATTGTACTGTGGCCGGTGATGGCCCTTAAGATTCCACCACAGTTCCCACCAGTGTTACTGTTACGGCGGTTCGGTCATTCAGATTTTTCCGTGTGGCTTCGGGCTGGTCGGAGTAGCCAGTTTGTGGTCGTGGTTACAGTTAAATATTCCTACTTAAGTGATTATGCGGCAGATGTTTTAGCTACTTGACATACCTAAAGTAGAAGTCTGATTTACAGGAAGAGGGGGTGGAGTGAAATAAATCGAATTCTCGACAAAGTTTCAAGATAATTTGGACCTCATTAAAGTTCCACTTGGAGAATATTTATAAAACTCACCGGCAGCCAATCAGCATATATGGCATGCGTAATAGCATACTGGACAACCAGTATTTGAATTATGCTGGTTAAGTGCATAACCAGAGAACATAACCATTACCTTCTCCTAATTTATCTTTTTCAGCCATTTAAATCTTACCAACGAACTTGTTAAAATCTTTGCAGTTTTATCACACTGCATGTGAGATATAAATTCTCGCATTTACCGCGTGGCTATCAATCAAATGTTGGCTTCAGATTTCGTGGAAAAGAACCGTTTGCTTCCTTCGATTTCTAAAAAGATAGCCATTAACCTCTTTCCTTATGCATTTAATTGACTTCCTGACTATATGACACATTCTATTTAGGACATTTATAGTTATTTTACTTTCTATAAGGATATATGTTGCATTTTAGATGTTGAAATATCTCTATAAAGGTTTTGCATTTTAAATTGCCCAATTCTTTCACTTAATTGCAGATTAAAAATTAAAAATTTAGGAATTCGATGCTCCTGTCGGAGATCTCATTATAGGAGAAGGGGTTAATGGTTTATGTCTAAGTGCGTATACGGGTGGAAGTCTACAATCCCCGCCATTTGTATTGCGTCTTCTGAAATAAATATTACTTACAGTGTTGGAATTTTATTTTTCTATTATTCAAAAATAATACAAGGTAAATACAGTATAAATTTCTTTTATTATTATTAGATTGCCCTGTGTTGTTTTAAAGCCATAAATTCTTTCTTTTTCTTTAGAAATTTTTATTTGGACCGGATAGGTTATTACAAATTCAGCAGTGGTCTTTGAGTGCGATTTATGAAAATTTAAGAAACAAATATGGATAATCAGAAAAATTGTTTTGATTTTCAGAACACAAATTTTTTTTCTCCAAATAAATGTTTTAAAGATAAATTTCCCGAAAAAATGAAAATATCAACGTTTATCTGTTTTTATCTCTATGATATCAATGTGTTACTAATCCAATAATTAAATTTGATTTTCAGGACTTCATTTACAGTTTGAAGAACACAATATCTTTAACTCACTTGAATAAAATTAGTTATATTAATGTCCTGTTTAAAAACAACACTAGGGCTATTTTGGGACTGATCTCGTAATTTTGAACCATCAGCAGATGACAGAGGACGATACCTGAGCCGGAACCCTTCTCCAAACCTCCACTCCACTCCAGCGGAAGAACGTTTGACTCCGATAGATTTAATGCGCATCAGACCGGCTTATACGACGGTTCTTCGGAGGGCCCGGATCTCGAATCTGAAATCTTCCGAAGACCAGACCTAGCCGCCGCGGCCTCGCTTAAATAAAGAGAAATAACTATTCTAAAAAAATATCTTTATAAGATGCATAGTTTCGTTTTAAGCAACATAAAAACACAAAATGGTGGAAAAGTGTCGACTTTTCCGGAAAAAAAATAAAGCAGAAAACGACAAACTATCCTCAATTTCTTTTCCCTATTTTCTTTATTCTATTAAATGCTTCGGGAAGCTTAAAATGGTTCTCGAAGCATGCGCGGAATGAGTTTAGCTTGAGAGATAACGTAGGAAAGAGGTTGCTACTAACATTAGAAGAAATGCTCGATTTATTTTTTCATTTTGCTTTTTTGCACTTCCTGTGAGTTTGTATTGTCCAATGGGAAAAGGTTTCAATCTTAATTGGAAAGAGATAAAATCTTTATTTTCTATTCAGTGAGAATATCAGTGTCGCTTTTTTCTGTTATTCAACGGTTTGGAAAAGTAAAATTGAAAGTTCTTTTAACATTTTCGAAGCTTACAGGAAGTACTTTGCATATTATGGTCTCAGAAGACAACTTGTATTTTTTTTTCATACAACCCTGAATAAAGAAATCAGAGTTTAAGGATATTGATGTTTATACAAAAAAAAATCTGCCAATTGTTTGTTAAATCACGTATATTCACTCAACTGTCAATTGTTTTTTTAAATTAAAACACCTTCTATTTGTAAACTGAGTTTTTTAAAATAAGGTTTTGATCATAGATGTTTGTGGATAATCAAAATTTGCTACCATTTACAATTTTCACCACTGCTTAAAATAGCAAAATATTTGTATAAAATTTTAATAATTTAATTTACTTAATCGAGTATTTTATTTACATTTATTAATTTATGATAATTACATAGTAAAAGTACAAACTAAATGTCTTAAAAAAATTTTTTTTTCAACGCGTTTTTTGTCTGAAAAAATAAAAAAATTCATAGTGTTTTCTTGAAGTAATTATGATTTTTTTAAAAAATTTATTGCAAACAGATCAATTAATACTAATTCAATACTGAGACAACTGAGATTGAAATAATAATACTTAATCTGTGTTGAAACATTTTGGTTACTACAATATCCCTGTGCAAGTATGTAATACATATTCACTATATCGGAAGCATCATTTTACATAATTTTATATTTATTTAGAATCCTTTCGTTTTTGTTTTATCGAGTTTATAGAGATGCGAAGGCACAAACTAATAGAATGTTAATAATGTTAATCTTTTGAGAGATTTGGTTTAAAATTTGATAAGAATCTATACTTTAGATACTGTAACGTTTCCCCTTTTCCCTCACATGGTAATTGGCATTCCGGTCAGATGTAACGTCATCCGTTACCCCACACATAGTTAAGTGCTAAAGAACCACCAGATGTGGATCCTTTTCACTAAGTAGAGTCATTGTGCCTGGTCATTTGTTGTATCCAGATAAAGGGCCACAAATATGTGTTTCGTCGTTTCAAATAGATCCATCATGTATTCAAGGGAGAAGAACGTCAAAACATCCAGATTTTAAACATTTTTCCCATTATGAAGGACTCCTCAAATATTCAAGAAACAATCAATCACCAGCAACCGTTGTCGTTGAATGTCGAAATCAGGTGGATTTTAACCGGTATTAGCTGTGAATTTATTATGATTAATATGATTTTTAACAGATATTCCCACGATCGAGTGGAGACCATTCTGGAAGCATAGCTGAGCAGCTATTTGGGTCAAATTCCCCAATGATAAAATCGAAGGCGGATATCTGACGGAAATAGAATGCGGTATTTTTGAAAAGGGAGAGAAAAAAAAAGAGAGGAGAGCAATGAGAGGCGACGAAGGAGAAGACGGAGAGATGTTGGTGTTCGAAAAAGTTCTTCCAGATTTTGTGAGAAGCTCCGTGTGATTCGGGTTTCGGTTTTAGGATCCATCCGATAAAGATTGGTTGATTTCTGGAACGGCGCCTGGAGTAGCCATGATTTGCTGATTAAACTTTCAACTGTTGTGTGAATTTTGTAAATCATATTAAATTAGATGAGAACAAGTTGTTTTTGTGTGTGTGTATATATATAAGGCTGTAAATAAAAGAATTCTTTGTTACACTACTCTCTTATTGGATCGGTCAGGATCAAGATATTACAATGCTAAAATTGTGATTAAATTATATCTAGCCAACTTTTTATATTTTTAAATTATTATATTAAGTTGTATTTGGACATTTGAGCCGACAGACTTTCTCTAAATATTTCTGTTCAAAATTTGATAGAAGTTTACGAGGTGTAAAGACAATACACCAAATTTCATTGCTTTAGCTCGAAGTTAGACAGTGAATTATCATTTTTAAAGACAAACAGACATAATTTCAGAAATTTATTTTTCAAACCGAGGAAAGTCTGAAACGTGGAAATTCGTCAAAAGCTAGATTTCGAATATTTTTTTTTGACGATTACAATAATTTCTTTTTGTGCATATACTTCGTACATGAAAAAGTGAAAATTCTCTCCGATTTGCTCTCCTTTTAATTTCTTTGAAAGCAGCGTTCTTTTATGGAGGAAAAATTCTATTTTAGTTAAGATGCTATAAAATCTGATCTTCCATTGAATGAGGAAAATTATTTTCTGAACTTCTTTATTTCGTATTGTAGTTTGGGTATGTAAAACTGAAAAATCCTTATTTATTTAAGAAAAATAATATTCATGATCTTCTTCGTATGATTTTAGTGGAAAAATATTAATTAAAAATAAGAAAAAAAATCGGAATTTCAAAACTCTAGATCGAAACATTGTCCTTTAATTATGATTTGATATTTTGATTCATCTGTGTTTGATTAGTTTTTAAAAATTCACTTTTAAGTTGTAGCAATTACATACTATACATACGATCGTCATAACGCATGTGGTATAAATATTATAACTAAAACAATAATTGCGATAAAATATACTTAAAATATTTTTAAAGATTTAAAATGGAATAAAAAAATTCCTTGGAAATAAAACACGATCACCGAAAAGTTCATTTTATGAATTTTAAAGTGGTATAAATATATTTTATATGTACTGTTATATCTCGAAATAAAAAAAGAAAATTTAAATGAAAATGCGACTGATTTTTAGATTTATTTTATTTAGAATAATAGTTCTTAGTTCTACTCATGAGGTGACAAGTCAAATTTTGTCGAAATGTTTGCAAATCCAACTGTTTGTACTATAAAGCGTTTCGGAAGACTTTTCAATCTGGAATGTTGCATGACTATTCTTGCAGTTTGTAGGTAGTAATAATCCTATGAATACAAAACACCCAATAATTTAGTGTTGTTTATATATTTTAATGTCTCGTTCGAAAGCAAAATTAATGCTATTTTGGGATGGATTTGGTGATTTTGAATCGCGGTCAGATGGCGAGAACGACACCTGAATTGGCACACCTTCCAAACTTACATAGCACACCAATGGGAGGACATTTGGCTCCAATGGGTACACGTGCATCAAACTCGCTTATATGATGTTCTTCGGTTGAACAGGATCTCGAACCTGGAACCTTGCGGTCTCAAAGCCACGAATTTGCCACAGAAAATATTCAATAATATAGTTAATAATGACATTGCTCGGCGTTGAGAATATCAATGTTCATTATTATAATGTTGTGATATAATCTTCATCTTAATATCATGATATTAAAATAATTCATTTTTAATTTGGCATTTCAGAATAATTTGATATTTAAATATTATATAAAAATGATAAAAAGAGCAAAGCAATTCATTAAAAACAACATGAAAGGTACTATTTTTGGAATTTACTTAAGAAAAGGTGTTTGTTTAAATGAAAATGCATATCTTAAACATTTCACAGTTTAGTTTCGGTTGAGAAATGAAAACTCATGAAAACATATTTCCATTCTGTTGACCACACCTGGTAATATTTTACTTGAACGATTGATTTTGTGACAATTAATTGATCACTTTATGATTGATTTTTAGCAGAATCCTATTGTATTTTACTTTATGATTGATTTAAAAAAAATTGAGATGGGTATACAAAAGATAGAATTCAAATTTAGATAAATTCCTATCTAATTTATAATTACACATAAAGATGTAAATGTTTCAGCATTTCACCTAATAAGCATTTTTTTCCCTTCAAAATGGGGTTTAGCTAAAATATAAATGTAATAAATTAAATTCTCTATGTTCTTAAAATTTATGATTTTCGAGCCATTTGAATTCAAACTTTGCTTCAAATATGGGCTTTCCCACGCTCCTCAGGATCTAAATTTAACTGCTGATATGCTGTAGCATAACTTAAAAGTCACACGGCTAAATGAGTGCCTTCTCAGTTAAACTTTAGGAAAATAATCCTTTCGATGGTATAATAATGTTTAAATATTTTGTGTACTGATATGTCATTCTATCTTTCGTTTTGTTGTGGTGAGAGTGTCGTACCATTTCTGGAGATGGTTTCAACAAAAACTTTGAATATTTCTAAAAACTGAACTTTTTTGTCAGATCGTGAAAAAAAACAAAGAAGAAACAAAAATATGCTTTTAGACTTAGCTCCTTTCCTTTTTACTTACAGAAATAACGTATCTATAGATAGGCAACTTAGCTCCTTTCCATTTTATTTACAGAAATAACGTATCTATAGATAGGCAACCTGAATGTATACCTGAAGACAGGGAAAACTCAGGAAATTTTTATTCAAGTTTGAATATTTTGCAATAAAATATCAAAATTAAAAATTTAACTTCTGTATTAAATTCCAATTATTTTAAATAAGTAAGATGTTTTCTGGAAACGTTTGGCTAAAAATAATAAAACATGATCCTTTACTGAGTAAATATTTCACAATTTTGTCTTTCCATATAATGATTATTAATAGCAAAAATAGTGACACTCTCACTGAATGGAAGGAAACGATGTTTTCTAGATCTCTTCAATTGATAGAAATCTTGAGAAAACGAGGACACCAAGAAAAGGGAAGAAAAATACACAAACAAACAAGAGTCAGATACAACCTCCATCTCGCATTACCTAGCATGTACAAGACATTCAAAGAAGCCCATTTGGGGGCTTTCAGGGACATTTGGAGGGAAGGAAAGGGGGAGGGGGGAAGACAACAGGGAGTAATAGAAAGGAAATTGAGAATAAAAAAATCTAGGAAATGTAAAGATCATTTGTTTTTTCCAAGTTCTTAAGGAAAGAAGATCATTCTCTCTTTTTTAAATGCCGATTAAAGATAGAAATTTGTAGAACACTTTGCCTTAAGATTTTTTTTTTTTTGCAGTTCTTCTAAGAAATGATTTTTCTTTCTTCAAATTTCCTGAAAGCTTTTCATTACAATGCCTAGGAATACATTACGAATACTTTCGTGTCTTTGTTGTTTACAAAAGTAAGCAACGAACTGGTTCTAGAAAGATTGCTAATTATTTTGTTGATTTTCTTATATCTCGTCTCAAAAATAATTTACCTATCTTGAAATTTTCTGGAAGTTTTGCATTGTATTAAGACAACGAATTACTTCTTGCTCCAAATACTGATCAAGAAAGCACATTGAGAAACATTGTTACTTATTTTGCTGTTTTGCTGGTATCTAGTCTCAGAAATAATTTCTCTTTCTTCAAATTTTCGATAAGATTTTCATTGTATTGAAACAACAAATTCCTTACCTGGAAAATGAAAATGCTGATCAGTTTCAGCTGATTCAGTTTCTTATCTAACTGCTTGTAGTTTATCTGAAAAATAACTTCTCTTTCTTCAAGTTTTCCGAAACCACCTGTTTTGATTGAGGATGAAATCTTGCGGCATAAGACAGTATAATTAAATAAATTAAAATGCCCCCCCCCAAAAAAAAATGCGAATTTCGTCCTCATTAAGTTAGTAGAGTAAGAATTTCTTACTCTTTTTTCCCAGGTAGAATGCTTTAAAGTAATTGTTTTTAAATTCTATCGAAAAACGGTTTTGGAATTTCTTTTGGAAAGAAACATTTTCTTTTGTTTCTTTATTGATCTCAAGGAATAAGGAATTTAGATAGTGAAATGCCATATGTTTGTGATAATCACGGCACAAATAAGACCGAAGATATCTAGCAAAGACAAGGGGTTTCAAAGAAATTTGTTTATGCCGTAATACATTGCTTTTACCAGAATCTTATACGTTTAATAAGTTTGCTAGAAACCGCCGTGTTCTGCTAAGAAAGTCTTGGATTAGTGTCAGAGACCGATGGGCTTGAATCAGCAAT
>JAPMOR010032399.1:41958-56144 GCA_026543865.1 Argiope aurantia | reverse complement strand
TGCCATAGACAAGACCGTTGGCGAATTGGCAGCGATTTTAAGCCGAGTTTAGCAGTAGCTTCTGTAAACAAAGACTCCTGAGCACACGAGAGCAGAATTCTGACTTCTAGCTCATAAGAAGATGACACTCTCACACTCGCTAGCACAACCCCCTTTTTACGGGGGGGGACTCTTTCACACAGTTCATAGATAGAACATAGGGGGAAGAGCAACCTTACCCAAACCAGGAATCGAATCCGGGACGCGCAGATCACGGGGAAGACGTGCTACCCCTAGGCCAGGACACTGGCAGCTGTCATCTGTACTTACGGATAATTGAAATGGTAGCTCATAGACAGTTTTCAATGGCGGCTCGCCAGCTGAGACAATTCAATACAACAAAAAATATTGTTACAAACCTGCAATTCGGCTTCCAGCATAGTTTGTTCCATCATTGGAAAGAAAGTTTTACAGTCATCTGAATGGGACGTTGTGAGTCGGAGGTCCCAGAGCTTGGCGACCATTTGGCGACGAATTTGGCGACTTTGGCGCCAAAATAGATAATACCCGAAACTTCGAGAATTTTCCCGATCCGTCCAGTAGGAACCGAGATACGCCTCGAACGTTCCTGATTGGTTGAGAGGATTCTAGCCCCGCCTCCCGAGACCTATAAAAGGGGCTGTAGCTGCCAGAGCAGGCAAGCCAGTAGTCAGAGTGGACGGAGTGGTCGAAGAAGAGTAAGGAGACGACAAAGCCAGTAGTCGAGACGACGGAGTAAAGTCCGAAGACGGAGCGGAGGAGTTGTAAGCGACAAAGCGGAGCAGGCGGAAACGACGGTGAGCAGCGACGGAGTCAAGCTCGTGCTGAACTGAGCTGTGAGCTACTGTCTGCAGTAGATTCTGGTTGTATGCTGCTGTGTATTCTATTGTATGCTACACGTCTCGGCTGAAGATAGTCGTCTCTATGCTGTATATAGTTATCGTTTTTGTGCTGTCCTGTGTGTCTTCGTGTAAATAAACGTCGTTGTTTTTATTCTACTTCTGCCTGCTGAATGAGCGTTCTTTACACCATATCACTTCCACTACCCAAACGAACCCCAGCAGAAAATTTCGTAACATTTGGTGTCAGAAGTTGGATAGTGGTCAATAGTGTATGGTGCTGACGAGCTGACGAGATCCCAAGCAACAATGGCTGATAGCGGTAATGGTGAGTTACTGGCTTTGTTGGCTGAGATGAAGAAATCTATGGAGGAGATGAAGCAAAGGCAAGATGAGATGAAGCAGGGACAAAAGGAACTTTTGCAGGAAATGAAAGACTTTACGGAAGAAATGAAAGCCTTTACGGAAGAAATGAAAGCCTTTACGGAAGACATGAAGAGTGAATCAAAGAAAGGCCTTTCGTCGTGGAAAGAAATTTCAGAAGATAAAGTTAACAAAACTGAAGATATCCAAGTTATCACAGAAAAAATTGAAGGAAGCAGCGAGAGCCAAGTGGAAGAAAAGACTGAAGACCGAATGGAGACCGGTGTCACTGAAAAGGAACTTAGCCATCCGGAGAATGGACCGAAGTTCAATAAGAAGAGGAGCGAACAGGGAGAATGTCAAATAATTGCGGAACTGAAACAGTCTTCTTCGAATGAGTCCCCTGAAGTGGAACCGACAGGCAGTGCAGACGCTTGGGGATGGAGAAGATGGACTTTCTTCGGACGGGGCTGTTGGTGGCGACCCGTGCTCGATGCCTATGGATGAAAGAGTTGATTCGACCCTGTTTGGATTGGATTCCTCCCAAATATTAAAGGAACTACTTCTCTGCAAGCCTCTTGGTATCTCCTAGCATAGTGACACGGAAGAAGACTACGTGGCGGGAATCGCTGATCCCTGTAGTCAAGATCTCAACTTCCTTCTAGAATTCATCTTTACTGTGGATCTGCATAGAAGTGTTATGCAAATGGGAGCCGATGAATCTCCTGTGCATTCTGTGACATGTTACGTTGTAGCAGAAGAACCCTTCCCGTAAAGGCAGATGTACTCTTCAGACGATCCAGTGTGGAGAGTTGCGGACAATTCTCGAGTGTCGAGAATAGACTGGGAAGAGGTGGACGTATTCCCGTGAAAGCATTGGCGACGAAGGCGAATGCCTGGCTTTCGAGTGGACTTCAGAAGGCACCGTTGGATCATCCTGATATACGATTGGTTCGATGGAAGAAGTTTAAAGTGACCAACCGAAAAGCTTGGCAAGAATTCATTCCGGAGGAATCTACGACGATACAGCGTTTGGCTCCATGGGACATCCTGCATTTTAAGGAGCGGAATCAAGTCTGGATGTACAATCCGAAACGACGAAGAGGTCCGGGTCAAAATCACTCAGAAGGTTTGGATGGATCTTCAGTCGCCGGCAAATTAGTAAATTATGTCATCTTTGAGAGTCGCCTAAAGCATCATTATAACATCATACGGAAGCCTACGCCAGCTGTTGGATTGAAGTAGGACTGCCGGGACGTCAGTCTGAAGAGGGGAGCGATGTTACAAACCTGCAATTCGGCTTCCCAGCATAGTTTGTTCCATCATTGGAAAGAAAGTTTTACAGTCACTTGAATGGGACGTTGTGCGTCGGAGGTCCCAGAGCTTGGCGACAAACTTGGCGACCATTTGGTGACTTGGCGACGAATTTGGCGACTTTGGCGCCAAAATAGATAATACCCGAAACTTCGAGAATTTTCCCGATCCGTCCAGTAGGAACCGAGATACGCCTCGAACGTTCCTGATTGATTGAGAGGATTCTAGCCCCGCCTCCCGAGACCTATAAAAGGGGCTGTAGCTGCCAGAGCAGGCAAGCCAGTAGTCAGAGTGGACGGAGTGGTCGAAGAAGAGTAAGGAGACGACGAAGCCAGTAGTCGAAGACGACGGAGTAATCCGAAGACGGAGCGGAAAAGCCAGTAGTCAGAGTGGACGGAGCGGTCGAAGAAGAGTAAGCGGAATCGACGGAGCGAAGTCAGTAATCCGAGTCGGAGAAGTAGAAGACGGAGTAGTCGGAAGCGACTGAGTCAAGCTCGTGCTGAACTGAGCTGTGCGCTACTGTCTGCAGTAGGTTCTGGTTGTATGCTGCTGTGTATGCTGTTGTATGCTACACGTCTCGGGTGAAGATAATCGTCTTCTCTGCTGTATATAGTTGTCGCTTTTGTGCTGTCCTGTGTGTCTTCGTGTAAATAAACGTCGTTATTTCTTTTTCCATTGCCGTCTGATTATTGAGCGTTCTCCACACCATATAACTTCCACTATCCAAACGAACCCCGGTGAAAATTTCGTAACAATATTTATAAAAAAAATGAGATTTTTTTATAAAGCTAATTTACTTATAAGTAATCTTACAATTTTTAATTTCGGGACAACATATGAATATTGTTACCTTTCAAATATTTTAAATAGTCAGCATATGATAAAAATTTCTTATAACAGAAAATTGTGATAAAATTTTGAATTGATAATTCAAAGGGAAAAAATATCAAAGCCTCGTTCCCCACAAATATTTTATCTTCCCATAGTCAGCTCAATAATGCTTAAAATGGTCAATTAAAATATACAATAAGTGACATTCAATATTCATTGCTCTTTATATGTAACTATTGATAATATTTGTTCCCTCCTAATAAAAATGTTCATCTGAATAGCGTTGAATTTACATAAAAGCCTTCTTTCATAGACTAATTACTAAACAAAAAAATAAAATGAGTATTTTATAAATCAGATGCATTTGAACTTGAATGTGATCAAAACTCATAAAGAAACAATAAAGAAAAAGCCAAAAACCTGAGAGTAAAAAAGTATAAGTAAGACAGACATATGAAGAAAAGTTTGGAGATGAAGAAAAAAGGGAACAGTTGGCCTCAATATAAGTAACTTCCGGAGTTTCTACAGTTTTGATACATCTAAATTCTATCGGAGAAATGGTTATTTTTGACATTTATATAAGTGACAACTTAGTAGAACGATCTGACAGCCTTCGTATACTGCTCAATAGAAGAACTTCGGCGTGAGTTTCTCATGCTTGTTGATTCTTTTCCTGCTTTACTTTCATGTTTTTATTGCTTTTTTTCTTTCCGCTTAACATTGAACTCTCAGACTGGAAAAACATGCAAATTAGATAAAAAACGAAAACGTCCGAAAGATAATTTTAGAAGAGTGCTGAAACTCTTGCAGTCCTAATGGAAGGCTGCTACTAGTCATCATATTGCTGAAAAAATGTCATAATATATATTTCTACATTCAGCTTAGGTATACAGGTAGAGACAAATTGTTTGATTCGGCGGAGTGATGCGCTAGATAGATTTCGAATTCAGTTGTCATTGATAATAAAAAGCAGTCAATGACAACTGAATGGGTCATATCCTTCCCATGGTACGATGCAGAGATGAGAAAATAAAATGCTGATACGTCGACTTCCTGGTATAGGGGTAGAGCATCTTCCCCATGATCTGGGCTTTCTGGGTTCGAGTCCCGGTTTGGGCATGGTTGTTCTATATGTGAGATGTGTGAATGTGCCCTCCTGTTAAAAGGGGTTGTGCAAGTGAATAAGTGATGCGTGAGTAGCACATTCGTACTCTTGGCTCTAGTTGGTGCTACTAAAAAAACAAGAGACGCTCCCCCACCGGCTTAGATCGCTGTCTTCGTAACAGCGGGCTTGTCAGTGGCAAATAACATAACAAACAACAACAACAACAACAGATGCTGATACACGAGTCACCTATGTCATCTGACCATAAGCTAAATTTACGGTTCTCAGAGGAAGAAACGTGCCTTTAAAATGCAGCATTCGACTAAAATACGTATTTGTTTAGTTTATTTTAAAAATAAATCGTTTATAAAATAATTGAAATAACAATGTGAATTAAAATTGAATTTTAATGCCTTCGATCCAGAGTGTCCATTGACTATAAAATGCGTCTATCTGGGCCATATCCTTCCCATGATGCAATGCGGAGATAAAACCTCATATAAAAATTTCCCATATCAGCTGATCGTAATTTAAATAAACAAAATCGATCACAAAGGAGGGAATGTGAATTTAGAAGATAACATTAAACTAAAATGCATATTTGTTATTTTTAGCTCAAAATAAATAGTTTTTAAAATAATTCAAATACTAATGTGAACTAAAAATTGAATTTTAACCTCGTCAAGCCAGAATCTCAATTAATTACAAGATAAGTTTAACTGAGCCATATCATTCCTATGGTGCAATGCAGAGATAAGAGCTGAAATAAGATTCACCTTTGTCATCTAATCATAAATTAAATTATAAGTCTCAAAGGGGAAATACGGATTCAGAAGATAATATTAGATTTAAAGACTTTTGATTTGCTTATCTCAAAATAAATCGTTTTTAAAATAATTGGAATGGCAATATAAACTTTTAACATCTTAAAACAGAAAATTTAAGTAAGAAGAAACTTTTTTAATTTAGACATGATTTATATTTATTTTCTGGTAACTCAAAATTAGAAAATAGAAAAAAAAAATACTCGCAGTTTTTCATAAACATTTTCTTATGTATTTAAAAATAATTTTACGAATAGAACTAAAAATACATTGTAGTTTATATCTCTTAATCAATATGAAGGGGCTAGCATAAAATTCTAATTGAAGATTTTTCTTTTCAAGCAGTTAATATCTGTGGCAGACTTCTTAATGCTAAAAACCGACAATTTCCATCTTGAATCTTAATTATAACAAGCTCTGAATCCATTAGCTTTCTATAAAAAATGGTTTTAACTTTCAAAACGCATTTTTTCTAATAAGCGAATGTATTTTTCAGAAAACCATCTACCTCGTTTTCGAATTTTTTTCTATGTCACATGAAGAGAAAAGTTTGGATTTTATAAAAAATATCAATTAATTCAATCATTTTTATTCTGTCGTTCAAAGCTGAAACAAATGACTTTTTATCTTTTCACTTACAAAGATTTGTGTTAAGCCATTTGTTTCAAACAAAATTGAAACGATGTTTAAAGACGCTACTAGTATGAAAAAATTTGGGTTGGTGAATTAAATTTAGCAGATTACCTTTTTTTTTCCTCGTGAATATTTCAACTCGACAGAAACAGCAGCTAAAGAGTATTTTTATACATTGTTATTCCCAAAAATAATTGAATCTTTGTCTTGTTGCATATGCATAACTGTATGGAAATTTTCTCTAAAATCAACAGTAGAATTTTCAGAGCTGCCCTGTATCACAATTTTTTGCTTGGCTTCCTGGATTTGATCGAAAAAAAAGAGTAAGTCATAATTTATAAATGGTTAAAAGTTGTAATTATTTTTTTAAGGTATTTTTTACGCAAATTTATTAACGAAATAATAATAAGTCATATCACTGACTCTCCGACTCACCACAAAGGTCCACAGAAAAAAAACTGAATGACTGGACCGCAATTACACCAACACTGTCGGGAACTGTGGTTATGTTCTAAGGACCATCTCCGGCCACGGTACAATCATTCCCTAAGGAAGTACGTCGTACCATCGATGGGAGGAGCCACCTTTTCTTGTACCCTCCAGAGTGGCGAGAACTAGTCACAAAGCCGGTAGTTTCTCATTCTCATTTCGAGGTGCCTAATAAAAAAAACTGCAAATGTGGAAAACTGCCTTCAATAAGACAAACGAGATCGTCAATAAACATAATCTAATCCAAGTCTCATGGAAAGCAATTCCATAACAGTCATGATGCATATTGATCATGAATTGCGAATAGATCAGAATGACAATTTACACTGACAATTGCCATCAATTTCCATTTGCATTTTAATTAATGCAAATGATGTTTAAATATTCACCATACATACTTTCTCATATGCTAATACAATATGATGCATTTTGTGAGCAAACTTATATGTGGATTTTCAGCGCCTTCTTTTCTACTGGGTGTAAAATAAAATATACATCAATTTGCATTGGTCTAAGTTGCTGCATTTGTGAGTTATTGCATTAACATATTCACATATAAAGAATTTTTATAAATGAATAATCCAACTTTGCAGTGTTATTAAAAGAAAACAAAACAAAGTACAACCTTATTGTTCATCAGAAAGTAAAAACAACAGTTGAAAGTTTAAACTCAACGCATTTATAATTCATTGTAAGGTTCTCAAAAATTCAAAGGATATGAAAATAATACGGTAATCCATCGCATACTTTTTCAGCCTTTCTGATGTGATGCTTTGAAAACCTGCAGATATGTATACACTAAATGCGCAAACGTTTGTTGGTATCAGGGAACAAATACCTGCTGTTTGATGTAGCTCAGAAAAAAACCTCAAATATTTACATACACGCATATCTGCGTCCTTTCTAAGCTTCGCATCCAATTCACCACCAAACGGATGAAATTGTGGGATGAATTATCGGGCCGCTTCGATATCATTCACATTTTTAGTCGGGGGGGGGGTTCATATTGAACATTTGTAGCTGTGTTGAGTTTAAAGTTTAAACTGTTATTTTTGATTACCGATGAACAATAAGGCTGTACTTTGTTTTGTTTCCTTTTAATAGACCTTAAAGCTTTTTTTTTATAAACATCCTGCGCACAGATGGCCATTCCTTTGAACGGATTTGATTCAGAATTTGAGACATTTATAAAGTTTTAACAATAAATCTATATGTCAAATTTCATGCAACTAGTAATTTGATTTTTGAGCTAGTGTGTTGAAACGAATATGAGTATACGTACAGACATTTTTCTCACAAATGGATTGCCCTTAAAATTTTGTAAGAATCTTCAAACTTGAGGGAAAAATGTTATATTCATATATCAGTAGAGTGAAGAAATTAGAATGTGAAAGAATTATATGTAGACAAGTTGCCTAATACAAAAGCTTTTTTATAGTATAAAATCTCAGCTCAATCAAATTACATCTTTGGCGTCAAAATAATATTACATTTTAAAAATTTCTTCTAATTTGTTACAAATATGACGAAAAATCATTGATAAATAATAAAAACTTATGTGAAAACATAAATGATGAAATTAAACTGTCTAATCAAGGAATGCTGAATGGTTAGTTCAATAATCTTAATAAAAAGAGACTTGGACGACTTCAAGAGTGCAATACAAGTTCGATTTTTTTGACGACTACAATACATTCTCTAGACTTCGTATTAGTGAAAATAAAAACTGTGAATAAGTTTTTCGAGATATCAGGATTTTCAAGAATGGTGATGGCATTTAAGGAAAATAAGACAAGCAGTGAGGTAGGTTTATTAGATCGATTTCTTTTAGAAATTTAGTCCATCAATCAATTCTTAAACATCATCACTGGGGAAGGTTCCTTACCATATTGCAACAGGCAAAACCCTTAGAAATGGCGATATTCAGGAATCAGTCATTAATGACTGTTAATATATGAATCATTATATATATGTCCCATGTCCAGGGGGCATGTATGTCCAATGAGGCGGGGCATCTGGTAATTGAGAGTGAGAAGCTTCAGGTATGGTGGTTTGTTCTTGCCACCTTTGTGAGTAAACGAAAAGGTGGTTGTCTGGTTCTTCCCATCGATGACGGGACGTACTTAATTAGGGTAGGGTTGTACTGTGGCCGATAATGGTCCTTAGGACTCAACCACAGTTCCTGCCAGTGATTTGTTACGGCGATCCAGTCATTCAAGTTTTGCTGTGTGTCTTTAAGCGGGTTGGAGTAGCCGGTTTAAGGTTTACCTTTTAGCATGAAAATATTATTAGACCGATATACTGCTATAAAATTATTTCTTCCATGATGAAGAAAATTATCCAAAATGTTTACTTTACAGATTGTTTGATTAACTGTTACATTTGGCACATAGTTATTTCTTGGAAAGTAGATGCTCATTAAGAAAGGATATAATAGCTTTAAAAATATTTAAATTCATTAAAAATTAATAGGAAATAAAAATTTATATATGAGTTGCTTTAAAGCTTAATATCATTAAAAAACTATTTTAGAATTCGAATACATTTGTCATTTTATTGTTGTGCATTTTTTTCTCTTCATTCGATATTGAAGTATTCAGTACTAAATTTTATTATGAAATCGACATTCAAAATATAACAATTAAAAAAATAGTAAGTTTTTATTTCAAAAATATTTAAAAAGACTTATTGGTATATTTGTGTTTCAATTTAATTATTGTAATTCACATTAAAAATGATGTGAATTACATAAATGCAGATAATAAAAGTGACACATTTAAAAAAAAGCAATAACGCAACCATAGTATAATACCTCGAAATAGAAATTCGTATTTCCCTTGAATATATGAGTGAATTTCTATCATGTTGCTGAGTTGTAATTTAATGATGTTTAATGTTCGCCAGTTATTCATTCTTATATATATTTTATAAACTGCAGGGGGCTCTATTTCTAAGTAAGTAGCAAAAACTTTTCTCATTGGAGAAAATTATTAAATTTTTATTTGTCTTAAGACATACGAGCTTTAAGAAGAAAGAAGAAAGAAATATGAAACAAAAATTAAAAGAAGAAGAAGAAAAGAAAATATGAAGCAAGAAGAAAAAATACAAAAGAAGAAAGAAAGAAGAAGAAAGAAGAAGAAAAAAAATGAAACAAAAACAAAACAGAGAAGACACATGAGACTATTTTTCTGCATCACAGAACCAGTTATTTTTCATTTTACTTTATTCATATTCTTTTATTTTCATGAACTGAGACATGAAATTCTTTAAATCATTTGTGCGTGGGCAAACTTTTGTAAAATTGAATATTATTTTTTGAAAAAAAAAACATTATTTACTATTGACATATGCGTAAGGAAGGGGATTTTCTTTCTTGCAACAAATGGAATAAGCAAAATAAAAAAAATCAAATAGTATCGCTAAAATACTTTTATGTGATATTTGGTCTGAAAGCTATAGATATTGCAGCAACAACCATAACGAAATAGAACTGGAATGATGATTAACCAGCCTTTTAATATAAATTAATGTTCATATTCTATGAAATATATATATTTGACTTTAAAACTGGATATAACTTCGAATGAAAGACATTAGATTAACAATGAAATTTTATTAATAATTTAAAATTTAAAATTCATACACGACATCGGTACCAAAAAAAATCGAACCTTATTTCTTATGTTAAAAGTATAAAATGATTAACCCTTATAATATAGAAATATGGAACTTTTCAGGTAAATCTTTAAGTAACTTAAAAGAGTTAGTTACCAGAGTAAATACTTTCATGGCTTGTTTAAATAAGTCATTTTTGCTACTTTTTCAGCATTTGAAGGTTTGCCAGTTTGAGATTTCCCTTTCATTTTTAGATTCAATATTTTCGAAGCATCAGTTGACATTATAAGTCTCACTTCTTGAAGCAGAAGTTAATCTAACTGTATTAAAATTATACGAATTTTGTATAATACAAGATAGTATGTATAATACAAGAATACAATTTGTATAATACAAGAATTATAAAATACAAGATAGAAAAATCAAAATTCAATAAGATTACTTGACAAACAGTTATGAATAGAAATAACAATAATGATCAACAAAAAATCATATATCATATCAAAAATTTAGAAAGAGAATTAATTCTGCCTCATGTAATATAATTTCATGTTAGATTTAAACGATAATGGACAAAACTTCTTTACATCACAGCTCTGTTCCTTTTCCGAAAACATCTCCCTAGACCTTATAAATCTATTTATAAAAATAGAACCCTGTTTAGAAAATTTATCCAAGACGAAAATTCGAGTTTTTTCCAATCCTTCCAGAAGAAAACGTTTCGATCATCGAATGTTAAGCAGACTGTCAACAAGCTCAGGAAAACGAGGCCCATAGGACATGCATGGAATGCTTCATTTCGAACTTCCATCTCTCGGGGATATGTCTCTGCCTGAAAAAAACCTTACTTGAGCAAAAGAAAATATCGTCAGGACAAAAGAGAAATTTGCGAGAAACAAGACATAAAGAGGAGACTTGAGCATTGAGAACTTCAGGCCTAAATGCCAGACCTCAACTGAGACATCCGATCATTTTTGTCTTTTTTATGACAACAAAAGACAGTTTATTTACACTTTCTCATCGTTACTTCTTTTTATCTTGAAGATTGGCGGTAGCATTCAGGTCTTCAACAGCATTTCTTTTATTTCCGTGGAGACAATCTTATTTCTTACTAAGGTTCTTTTCATGCAACCGTGCCGCTTTAGGAAATTAAGTTTGCTAGACAATAATCACATTCGAGTTGGCTTTAAATTGCTTAATAAAAGGCAATATTTGGATTCATAGTTGTTTCAGTGAAATGTAATCAAAATTATGGTACTTCAAAGCAATTGAAGATTATTTATAGGAATGTTAGTCCTACGGAGGGCACCTCGTGAGTTAGGACGTGAAACTTCCGGTATGGTGGTTGGTTCTCGCCACCCCTGTGGGTATACGAAAAGGTGGGAGTCTGGCTCCTCCCATCGATGATGGGACATACTTCCTTATAGAATGGTTGTAACGTGGTCGGTGATGGCTCTTAGGATTAAACTACAGTTCCCGCCAGTGTTGCTATTGCTCCCGCCAGTGTCTGGTCATTCAAGTTTTTTCGTGTGACTTCAGGGGGGTTCGGAGTAATCAGTTTGTGACTTACGAAATGTTAAATTCAATTATTTTAAACATCATATTGAAATCTTTGAACAACGAATTTCTTTACTTTAGTATCTGTATACAAATTTATAAAATCTTTGTATATTTACTTAACAACATGCGAAAATTATTATTGTTTTCTATAAGATAATTTTCTTATGTTTTTGGTTAAAAAATCTTTATATATATTTCAAAAAATTTATTAATAAAGCATTTTTTTAATTAAAAGAATATTTTAAATATATTAAAAAAATTGAATGCTGTCTATTCTCATATAGGGACCCGAACACAATTAGGGTATGTAGAAAGAAAGAAGCTATTATATTTTTATTTAGAAATGAATAAACTTTCACTATTAGCGAAATTAGATGGCATATGAACTTAGAATACTAGTTTACAAAAATATAAATTGATTCCTTAAATATAAAAGTTAACTAGTCATACGAACAAGCAAATATGCAAGTTTCAAACTAAGATAAAATTATGTATTTCAAAATAGCACAGAGAAAGAAAGAATTGAAAGAAAACCCAACCAGGCGCAATGAAGGTTTAGGCCTAACGTAGTACTTTGGAAGTGGTCTCAACTTACACATTGCACATCACTCTTCGTTGAGGTAAATCGTCCAAAAAATACTAATATAAGAATCTTCAAACGAACAGTATTTGTGTAAATAAACTTATTCGAAATTACATTTATTTTTCCAAGAAATAAGAGATGTAACGTGAAAAGTAGAGTTATTACGAATTGCAAAAGATTCGTGAATATGTATTTTTTAATACTTTGATTTTATATCCAAAGTGATTAAAAATTCCATAGACAAAATTTGAAGATGAGATAGGCGTATAGAAATGAGTCATTTTTACAATAGAACAAGGCGTCTCAATCCCAAAAGGATGATCTCTACAATAGTATCTACAGTAGGATCTACGCCAGTAGTAAAGTAGTTAAAAGGAATATACGTATTAGATGGAAATTGCATCATAGATTCAATGGAAAACACATTTACAATATTACAGTACAATTATAGGAATAACGACATGAGTGTCGCTTATTGCTTTGGACAGTAAGCGTTTCAAGCACGAAGTTTCAGTTTTTTTAAAAGTATGCTGAATAGAGTCTTAAGTTCTGAAATCGCATTTCTCAAGGCTATGCCGTCGACCAGTAAAAGAAGCGTCAGAAACAGAAAAAATTATTATTATAGAGACAAAATGAAAATTTAAGAAAACAACGGAAGTGAAAGACAGGAACATTGGACTTTTTAAGACAACAAAACATAGACAGTTTATTTAACTTCATCGTTATTTTTTTATTACGGACACCGGTGATAGCTGTCACCTCTTCAGCAAGAATTCTTTTTATTTCTATGGGGTAATTTTATTCTATACCAGGAAAACAATTTAAGAAAAACAATATAATAGATAAGATACACCAAAGATACACACCAATAAGATACACCAAACAATTCAGAATGCAAAATCTAGCTTTCATGAACTGAAAATGATCTATGCAGAATGATTTTATTTAATTATAAAAGTTTTAATTTCGAGGAAAAGGAAGTGGCAATGTTTCGAAATCAACGGAGGTTGTTTCAATTTTAATTAATGATAATTTCATATTTTCAGTTTTAGCTTACGACGTTAAAATTTATTTATTAAATTATTTATTATTTCATCCTTTTTATTTGAAATTGTGTATTTTCAAATTGATTTCAATTTTTTTCAAAATAAGAATGGAAAATCCAATACTTTCTTTTTATATAAAAATAACCTGATTTATTTTGTGATAAAATGTTGAAATTAAATTTCCTTTCTTTACAAAAAATTTCTATTCTTTTCTAATGTAGAGAAAATTTTATTTAAAATAAAAATTAATTTTATTGTTGCTAAATAAAATCAAATTCTTATTATATTACTAATAAGTTTATACTATAATTTCAAATTTTTTATGAAAATGTTTTATATTTTATAAATAATATAAAATTTTATAGATATAGGTATAATTTGTTTTATTAATTAGGTTACAAATGAAAATCAGATTTTGATTACTTTTGAAAGAATTTATGCATGGTTCAAATAATGTACAGCAGAATTCTGGCCAGTTACGTAAAAGTTAAAATTATAACGCTTTGTTTCTACAAAATTTATATAATGGCAATTCATTTCTAACATAAAAATAAAATGCGCTCCTCTGAAAATGAAAGAATTATTTGTTTAAAAAAATGTCAATACGTGAAGAAATCGAATATTTTAATTCTTCTTTTACAGAATTTAAGCCTTACAAAACAACAACAAAAAAAATCTCACTATTTCTTAACTTTTGCTAGCATAATATGCCTCTGAAAAATTTATTAATGTTTAAAAAATTCTTTTCTTTATTCAGATTTTTAAATAAAATTTGATATGCAATCTAGCAACATAGTGAAGAGAACGAGATCCACAGTTAAACCAGCAACATAGTCAAGGGAAAGATATCCACAGTTAAACCAGCATCATAGTCAAGAAAACGAACCCACAGTTAAACAAGCAACACAGTCAAGAGAACGAGATCCCTAGTGAAACCAGAAACATAGTCAAGAGAACGAAATCCAC
>JAPMOR010032399.1:23405-33842 GCA_026543865.1 Argiope aurantia | reverse complement strand
TGCTAATAGAATTTTGTAGGAATTGTAATAAGCTGAGCAAGAATATTGATCTGTTATACTGTATAAGGAATTTTCTAGCACAATTTTACTTCAACTGTAATAAGCAGAGGAAGAATATTGATCTACTTTACTATACACGAAATTATGTTAATAGAATTTTGTAGAAATTGTAATAAGCAGAGCAAGAATATTGATCTATTATACAATATAAGAAATTGTGCTAAAGCAATTTTCCAGAAACTGTAATAAAATTCAGGGAAGTATTATCCTTTTAATTAATTTTTTCCTTAAGAATGGTAATATATAAAAATAAGATTCAATTTAGCAAGTTTGAGAATGACAAGAAATATTTAACTAAAAAAAAAAACAGATTTAAATGAAGTAAAAATTTTTAATCTTATTCTTTATAAAGATAGAAATGCTATCTGTCCTTACTGCTTTTCCAATGCCCAAAAAACACAAATAAAACAAATAAAGAAATCACATGTAGGCAAGATTTTTTTTTATAATTCATAAAGTAAAAATTTCTAATTATCATTGACCTAAGTATAATAGCATTTAACATATTACATTTTTCTGTGAAAAAACACAATTTTATTATATAATGAATAAAATGAAAATATGTCTTCCCTATGATCTGGGTGTAAAGGGTTCGAATCTTGGTTCGGGCATGATTTTTCTTCACACTGTGTTCTATCTGGGAGGTATGTGAAAGAGCCCCTCTGTAAAAAGGAGTTGTGCAAACGAGTGTGTGAGTGTTATCTTCATATGAGCCAGAAGTCAGAATTCTGCCCTCGGGTGCTCAGAGGTCTTTAACTTCAGAAGCTACTGAACCCACTTTCCATGGTAACGCGGACACGACATCATCATCAATGAAAAATGTATACTTATTATGATTTAATAAGAGCTAAAACTTACCATTAGCTATTGAATATAGCAAAATTTATAGTAATAATATAGCTAAAGAGGCTTCAAAATAGGAGCAGTATTTAAAGTATAAAGCTTTTTGAAAATACCATTAATTTATTTCATAAAATTTATATTGAGCTTTATATTCTTTTACTCTTTTGTCACGAAAAGAAAAAGCATAAATTTATTATTGTTGAGAGGAAATAATAATAGGCAAACAACCAAGTAAGAGATCTAAAAGTACTAAAGAGTTAACAATACAAGAAGAAAATGGGTGCGATCAATTTCCAATCTTAAAATGAGATTTGAATTTTGCTTAATTTCAATTTTAAATTCAGGCACAGCGCATAATCTTCAAAGACGGCAATGATATTTTAATTTATTGGAAAGCTTTTCATCCCATGAGTTCTATAGGCGTCTTTGGGGATTAAGAGAGTGAAAAGTGATATTAAGCCCTTGTTGAGCTAAGAAAACATATTGAGAATGATGTAAATCCGATAATACCGCGACTTCTTCTTCAGAAAATATAAAAGAATATATTACGAATTTGTCGAAGGAAATTTTAATATGACAGTCTATATAAATTATAGCCATTTTATAGGAATAATATTCCACTTCCAAAATAATATTTCCTTTTGTTTCTGAAAAGATTACAGAAATAAACAATGAAGAATGTGTATAATAGATAATGGAATGACATAGCTTTATGGTAATGATGACACGAAGGACAATATTTTTCAAATACATACAATTTAAAGTTTAATAGATTTCTCAGAAACCGCTATATTTTCTTAGATGTCTCTTAGTATATTATCATAAAATGATGGTCTTGAATTAACATTCGGCCAAAGATTCATCGTCTCTATGGAACTGATATCTGTAATTAAAGATAATTCAAGTTGACAGAACGGAAAAAAGTTTCAAATTATCATATTACCGAAGAATATACGAGGGAGAGTCAGAAAGTAAAGGAACATTTGAGTAAAGGTGCATTTATTCTATTGATAAAAAACTGAAATATGCATAATTTTTCTCACTTTTCTCAACGTTTCACATGTTTTTTCATTCTGTCGGGAAAAAAAGTTTTTTTTTTGGTTTTATCTGTAACTAAATTTGTACAGCATCAGTGACTTCTTCATCGGTTGCAAATCTTTCTCTTTGCGCTTTCTTCAATGGTTCAAGCATATGAGAATCACTTGGAGCCATGCCTGGACTGTATGGAGGGTGTTCCAACACTTCCCATCCCAATTCCTGTATTGTTTCGGCCGCCCGTTGGGCAGAATGTGGCCGCGCGTTATTTTGCTGCAGGCTGACATCTTTTCACAGTTTTCCCACTTGTCTGTATCTGCGGTGAGACGGCGTTCTGTTCTGTACACTCCAGCGACTAACACGGGAATAAAAGTGACACGTTGCATAGAAGTATTGCTGATTACACTAATTCAGTGCTGGATATAGCAGTGTTACCAAATCCTGGTCAGAAAAAGTGCACAAATCCCTTTCCTTCTTGACTTTCATTAGTATATTCCTACGTATGTTAGGTCAATAGTCAGAAAATTATCTGACTGGCTAGAATGAGACACTGCGAAGGCCGTTGTTGAACTTTGGATCATTCTAAATTATCCTAATTATGTTGTGATGCAGAGATGAGAAAGACGCTGATACAAAAGTTTCAACAGTCATATTATAGAAGTAAGTCGAAATACATATTTTTCAGCATTTTAGGTCCATAAACAGAGACCAGTTAACTGACTGGGTAGAGTGAGGCACTGCGTAAGATGTTGAACTTATTGTTTAGTACGATCGTACTAAATTATCCTCATCATGTTGTGATGTAAAGATGAGAAAGTAAGATGCTGATACAAAAATTTCAAATAGTCATATTACCGAAGAATGCCTTAATATATATTGTTACGAAATTTCTGCCGGGGTTTGTTTGGATAGTGGAAGTTATATGGTGTGGAGAACGCTCAATCAGCAGGCGGCAGTAGAAAAAGAAACAACGACGTTTATTTACACGAAGACACTCAGGACAGCACAAAAGCGACAGTACAAAAGCGATAGTTTTTTAAACAACTGGAACTCCAACGTGAACTAAAAACTGATTATTAGAGTCACAAAAGAGAATATATATATATATATATTATATAAATCATTTTGTTGGTTAAAATAAACTTTGCATTTTTTCCTAGTAACTTGAAATTAATTAGAAAATAAAAAAGTAAAATAAAAATAAAAAACTTCGACGGATAAAACGCAATAATTCTGAATTGATAACATCTCTTAATCCATGTAGTAGATATTCAGCATAATATTCTAATTGAAGATTTGATTTCGATTTTTCGTTTTACGCTACTAATGTCCATTATAGAATTCTTCATTGTCAGTCATCGACAATTTCCGTTTTGAAATTTAATTTTAACCAGCTCTCAATACATTAGATTTTTATCAAAATGGTTTGAACTTTCAAAACTCAATTTGCGTAATAAGCAAAAATACTTTTTTAGAAAATCAGTTACCCTTTTTGTGAACTTTTTCTGTATGTCTCGAAGAGAAGATTTCGGAAATTATATTTAAAAAAATAATTAATTGAATCATTTTTATTTTGTCTTTTAAAGCTGAGACAAAATTGACTCTTTTTTTTTATATTTGCACTCACGAGGATTAGTTTCGAATAAGATTGAAACTATGTTTAAAAAAGCTGCTATTATAAAAGAAATTTGTTGGCGAATTAAATTTCGTTTGCTAATTATTTCTAAAGGAAAATTTCAACACGAAAGAAATTAACATGGATGTCTATTTTTATACATATTTATTATCAAAATAATTGAATTTGTACATATGATTAACTTTATTTAAAATTTTCTTAACAATCATTAGTAGAATTTTCAAAGCCATTGCATTACATTTTTTTCTGTGAATTTTGAGCAGAAAAATAAGTAAGTTTATAAAAATAATCATTTAAAAATGAGCAATTATTTTAAGGTTTGTTTTGTACGCTATTTTGCTACCGTAAGTAATATTAATAAAGGAAAAAAATAGCACTTATGGGAAAAAATGCATACGATAAGGCAGGTGAGATGATCAACAAATATAATTTAGTTGAAATCTTAAAAGTATTTAATTATAGGCATGATGCATATTTGTTGATCACGAATTGTAAATATTTCAGAAATGCAATTAATATCGACAATGGCCGTCATTTTCCATTGACATTTTAATGAATGTAAATAAAGTTAAATTAGAGGGAATATTCTCCAACATTCCTAAATATTCATCCAACAATTTCCAAAGAGATGGGGAAAAGTAGTAGCTAGCGACGGTCAATCATGAATAGGTAATCACTTTTTAGGAATAAAGCCTCATATTTCGGAGAAATAAGGCAGAAGCAGCCTATTAATAGATTTGATTTCTGAGGAATTATGTTCCAATGATCTTGGATAGATTAACAGATAGTCTTTCCACAGAAGAATGTTGTCCGAAATGGCTTACAAATATGTAAAGGTGACAAAATATGCCTGTATATCAATCTATCACCAGTAAATTTTTGAATTATTGTGTTCACAGAAGTCATAAATTTCTGAAAGTGTTTTTTAGTAAGGTCATTCATGTAATGGAACATCGACAAAGGGACGTAATCTGAAATCTAGATGTCAAACTGTAATGGAATTTTTTTTGATGAAATTTTAGTATTTCCAGAAATAAAATAGGCAACCAGTAGGGATACCAGTAAGTCAGGTAAGATAGATTAATCGATTTCTTTTAGAAATTTAAACGATCAGCATCATTACTACAGAATATTTATTATCATACTGCAACACATGGAAACTTTAGCAAAAGTCATATTCAGCAAGCATAAAATACTAACAACATACGAATCACCATTTACTATAACAAGATAATATTTTTTTTGTATTAATGTAACAACATTGCTACTGGAGTCCATGATTCTATTTCATTGGCTTGAACTTTGGAGTCCATGGATTTTCGGGATGATACTTCTAAGCAATTACTCTAAATGAACACCTTTTGAAATCAAGTTCCGCAAATGCATGAGGTTGTGATGGCCTGGTGGTAAGGTCTCAGTTTTAGATGCAGAAGGTTTCAGATTTGAGACCTGATTCCACCGAATATCTGTAGCGTAAGTCGGTAGGTTGCCCACTAAACCGGCAGGGCCACTTATCCTCCCAGTGCTATGGAGCGGAAGTTTGGAGAAGGGGTGCCAGCTCAGGTATCGCTGTCATTCTCTGTGTCTCGAAATTACAAAGGTTTAGGTTTAGTGTTGCTTTTAAACGGGGTTGAACTGAACTGCGCAAATATGTACTTTATATATACAGAAGCAATCTTGTGCTGAACGAGTGACGGCGACTTGCAATTGACTACTGTCGAGTGTGGTTTTATTTCGTTACGTACTAATGTGATTTTTTAATTCCGGAGCTAAATAAATAGTTTTAGTATGTTTTCACTTTATTGAATCTGTTTCATGATTAACCAGTTATATTCACCTTTAAAATAATTTATATAAAATATTGATTCCAATTCCATGTTAAAAAAAACAACTTTAAAATGTCATACTAACCACAAATTTCTTGTTGCATAATCTTTTATAGGTCACTGGTATATATTGTTACCACCAGTAAAATATTTTCTATGAGGGCTCAAATAAGTATTTTAAAATGATAAATAGAGTGAGTTATCAGATGCTTAAAATTCATTCGAATGTGTTACTTTAATAGCTCAGAAATACATTAAGTCTATAATTAAATATCGTTTAAATTCAAAAGTGATAAATATACTTACCATTGCCCGTTTACGATGTAAGGAATTTCTCTGCGACATTAAGTTCCAGCGTTTGTCATTAAATTTTAACTAATGAAAAAGTTAATTATTTGAATAGGAATTGAAGATTATTTTAATACTGTAGTTCATGACATTTTAGTTTATTTCTTAAGAAAAAGCGTGGCTAAGATATTATTAAAAATTGCATCAGATTATAAAAGCGTTATTTTCATGCAAGGTAGCAATCCGCACAGCCAGCTTAATAAATGCAAAATGAGCTTCAAACTTTCATGCAAGATATAACTGAATTTGAATTCTACGATTTCTAATAAAAATACGATTTCTAAAATTTTCTAAAATAGAGTGGCAAGTATGCTTATCATTGAACATTCAATGATATTGTTACCCTTAACGCTCAGTGGTAAGTATGCTTTCAAATTTCAGTATTCTCTGAATGACTTCTGGTAAGTAGTATATTTACCACTTTTTATTTCATAAATTAAAAGGCAAATCAAAGAGTGTTTAATGTTTTAGTATTTGCATCATCAGTTTATCATGATATAAACCTAAAATGTTTTACTTGACAATGCCCTGGTATTATGTCCTATAAAGGAACAAGGAAATAAAATCATACAAAACAGGCCATTAATCGGACAGCTGTACCACTACATTGGACACTTAGTTATTTACTGGGTAATAGATACCCATTAAGAAAAGGGTTAACAAAATTTTAAATGCATTTTGTAATTTATTAAAAATTACTTAAAATTAAATTTTTTCATGGGTAGCTTTGGAATTTATTATGGTTCTGTAATGAATAGCTTATAAGCCAGTTAACAACTATGCTACCCCGAGCAATTGCTTTTGTATCGTGGTCTTGTTACTGGGCTTTGAACCACAAGGTTCCAAGTTCTATCCTCGCTCATTGCCAATCTGTCATATTGGTAATCTCGAACGATGAACCTTCGTACAGCTGTTGTGGCGCATCTACACGCAACCAAAGACGTCAGATTCACTTGCGCAGCAACAGCAACTCACTCACCCACACATGCTCGCCATAACGCTTGGCGCTACTCAAATGGGTACAGGCGCATTAGAATCAACAGCTCATAAATCACCACTCAACGCCATATCGTTCGTCTCACCTCCGACTCTCTGGAGGGAGAGTCTGTAGTGAATAGCTTATAAGCCAGTTAACAACTACGCTACCCGAGCAATTGCTTTTCTATTGTGGTCTTGTTACTGGGCTGAGAACCACAATGTCCTAGGTTCTATTTTCCCTCATAACAATTCGCTTCAGTACAAAAATTATTTTAAATTTGAACAAATCAGCTTATATATTTTAATTTAATTTCTGTGCATTTTTTCCATTCTTTCGATAATGAAATAAACACTACTGCTTTTAATTGTGTTCATTTGCATTATAACATTTACACAAAACTAATTCCCTTTTTTCACTTTAAAAATTATTATTAAGATTCTCAACTAAATTTGTAATACAAATACACTAGTATTTCTCTTTTTATATTATACTGATATAATTTGAAGTTTGTAAATTTTATAAAGAAACGAATGACAACGGTTATGAAATTACAAGGAGCAGAAAACAAAAAAAGTTAAACGTTAACTAAAACATGGTATGGTATTTCGAAATAGAGATACGCATTTTCTTGGTTATTTATTGGCGAATTTCCAACATAACACAACGGGATAATTTTTCGACTAATTGAATTAGGTGTTGACACATTGTTGCCAGTTATTACTTGTTATAAATGTTGAAAAAAAACCAATGACCCCTTTTTCTAAATATAACGCGAATCCTTTATTTTTAAGAGACTGGTTTCTTTTTATTTGCCTTATATTGGATCTTAAAGGAAAGAAAATATGAAACAAAAAATAAGACACAGTACTATTTTTTTACATCACAGAACCAACTTCCTTCTCATTTAATGTTATATTTTCTCTTACTTTTATAAATGAAACTAGTTGAACTACCCAGAATATATTTTATCTTGTTCACTTACGTTATTTACCACTAAAATATATGTTATAAAATTCTTTTCGTGGTGGAAATAAAAAGAAAACTCAAAGAAATCAACATATACAACTTAGTAACTCCAAAATATTTTCATGTGACATTTATCTTTGGAAACTGTATATCTTCTGCCAGTAATCAAGTGAAATTATAATTGACCATAATTTTAATATAAATAAATGATTGTAATTTTATGGAAGATACACATTGGTGTTTGACAAACGATGTTAGAGAGAAAAAAATTTCAGATACTATTTTTTATGTTAAAGTGTAAAATAAGAGGTGCTATGTAATACAAAAATATTGTTACGGAATTTTTCCGGGGTTCGTTTGGATAGTGGAAGTGATATGGTGTAAAGAACGCTCAATCAGCAGGCGGCAGTAGAAAAAAAAGCAACGACGTTTATTTACACGAAGACACACAGGACAGCACAAAAGCGACAGCTATATACAGCACAGAGACGACTATCTTCAGCCGAGACGTGTAGCATACAACAGCATACAACCAGAATCTACTGTAGACATTAGCGCACAGCTCAGTTCAGCACTAGCTTGACTCTGTCGCTTCCGACTACTCTGCTCCGTTGATTCCGACTACTGTTCTTCGACTGACTCCGTCCAATCTGTCTTGCACTTTCCACTGACTCGGATTCGGACTACTCTGTCTGGCAGCTGCAGCCCCTTTTATAGGTCTCAGGAGGCGGGGCTAGAAGCCTCTCAACCAATCAGGAACGTTCGAGGCGTATCTCGGTTCCTATTGGACGGATCGGGAAAATTCTCGAAGTTTCCGGTATTATCTATTTTGGTGCCAAAGTCGCCAAATTCGTCGTCAAGTCGCCGAAATGGTCACCAAGTTTGTCGCCAAGCTCTGGGACCTCCGATGCGCCACCCGGACTCCGTGGACTTTAAAACAGTCTTTCTGTTGATGGAACAAACTATGCTGGGAAGCCGAATTGCAGGTTTGTAACAATATTAAACGTGCCTTGTAATCCACTAAAGTTTAAAGTAGTAAAACAGTATAAAAACGGGTCATTAATTTGAATGTACTTAAAACAAGCATGGTTTTTTTTTTTTTTACTTTCTCGTACACTTAGTATATAGAAAGTATAGTAATTGTCAAAAAATTTGAATTCGAGATTTTGACGAATCTTCACGTTTCAGATCTCCCTGAGTTTAAAAAATGTGCGTCCTTATGTCTGGCCGTTTTTCACAAAGATGACTGAAAAACCCTTGGAGCTAAGCTGGAATTGGGTATTCAGTCTCAACAACAAAATTGCAGATTTTATCAAATTTCGTGCAAAAGCTGCTCGGAGAAAATCTGTCTGTTCGTCTGTTTGAATATAAGTTAAAATATAATAGTTCGAATATAAAAAAAATCATAAAGAAGGTACTTTCGTAGTTGCTTAGAAATTTTATTAACTATCTCATATTTGCTTAGTACATTTAACTATGAAAACTCTTTTGCACAAAACTGGTACTAGATGTGACAGTCATTTTCTCAAACGAAGGAATTAATCTAAGGCCAATAGATTATTAATTACTATAAAATAGTATATTTTTATTTGATATAGTATATTTTAAAGCAATTACGCACTAAAACAATTGAATTTCAAAGATAAATACTTATAATTTTTTACATTTAATTCGTAAAATTGCCTACTATTAGAAATATATATAAGATTTGCGCATCGTGTGAACAGTTATATATATATATATATAAGTTTCATTTTAAACGTATTACTTAAATATGTCAATATGACAATGCACTAAAAAAGGAAATAAGAAATAATTTCTATCAAACGTCCGGTGAAATAGATGTTTTATTTAACAATTTTCTTTTAATAGTATTCAGACATCTGCCATACTGGATTTAACATTTACTTTTATAGCAGCTGAAAGTTTCAAGAAATAAAATTTTTAATTTTAGAGAATATAGACTTCAAAAAAGCATTTTTTTTTATAAAAAGAAAGAGGTATTCCTTAAGAGAAGTATAAATAAAAGAGATTGTTTATTTATTTCCTTAATTCTTATTTAAAAAAATAGATTCTTCTTTAAACGGTGTCATATGCATCAGGTTCAAGTAAAATGATTCTTTCTTTTATTATTTTTAATAAATACTTAAAAGGTTAAATTTGATTGTAAAAGTTGAGAACGTTCTTCTTTAGACATTTAATTCCATTTTCTTTCAGTTTTTTGTGAGAAAAAATAAATGCTTTGATAACATTCATAAATAAATAATATAATTTAGCATTGATATTCGATGCCAAACTGCAGTTATTTGTCATTTGGTTAAATACTACCTCTCGAATAGTCGACAGATTAAGTATGTAGACCTGCCAATCGTTGTTTGGGACTTCGATTCATCGCATTCTAAGAAAGGTTAGAATATGAATGGATAATATATGATAAATCAGTTGAATACAATTTGGCATTTGGAAATCTCGACAAAATAACATCATAATATTTGGATGAAATTTGGACTTATTCTGAATGTGACTCTCTCTTTTTTTTGGTGAGAGAGTCACTAAAAATTGTTTGATACAGTGAATATCTTCCAATGTTGTTGTGGTAAGAAGGACACATCTTGGTTCGATGGCAATGTTTTACCCAAAAACACAGTGTTGTTTGAACAGGATAAAAATCATCACTAAATGAATTCCGTTTAACTCTGTAATAACCATAGTTTGTACAATAACTGTAAAATACTTGAAGTATC
>JAPMOR010032399.1:3931-23395 GCA_026543865.1 Argiope aurantia | reverse complement strand
AAAAACTATTCAAAACGCTCTACATATCGTAATATCTAGAACTATAGGAATTGTCCTGTAGTTATATCTTACTTAGTAAGATATTAAGAAAGAGATTTCCAAAATTTTAATTTATATTTTTAGTCAATGAAAAATTAAATGAAACCAAGTTTAGGACATTTTAAAGTTTTAAAAATTAATTTTTTAAACTAATAAAAAACTTTAAAAACTATTTTAATAAATGAATTTTTTGAGCCTTGATAAATTTTTTAAAATAAATTTTTAACATTATTTTTATTTTACATGATCATATGCAAAAAATATAAAAGCGCGATAAAGTGATTTGAACATTTTAATCATTCATTAAATGATATAGAAAAACATGAAAATTTAATTTTCAATTTAATAGTAATCAACGCTTTTACTTATTGAAAAACACTGGATGTTATCTTAACAGAATATTTTAAAGCTGGAATTTTTTCTGTTAACAGTTTGAAATAAATATCTTTATAAGCTGAATGCTAAAGCTAATGGAATCAAGCCAGAAAAAGAAAAGATGTAAAAACATGTCTGGGCATTATCATGTTAAGATGTTTCGGATTAGTGGTTCAAGCCAATTTTTTTACACTTTCCAGGTAATTAGAGATAAAAAGAAAACTTTTATTTTATCTTTTATTTAAAACATAATTTTATTAAAATTAAATTTCCCGATTCAAAAAAAAAATCTATGAAATTAATTTTTTTGTTGGATTCTTTTCATTTATATCAGATAACAATTCAGTGATTAAAATGTTTTAGTTGGATAAAATTTAAAAAAAAATAATAATAAAAAGTACAATTATAATTTTACATTTGCAAAATGAAACCTTTGTTTTTAATAGTAATATTGTCTTTCACTTAGAAAGGAAATAGATAATACCGAAAATAAATCCTTCTGTAATTTCGCTTCTTAGCTGAAATTTTTGTATTCTTTTTTACATTTTATATTTAATCTTTTCTTGTCGGAAAAATTAAAGTTTATTTATTTTTTTTATTTTCCTTGCTTTTAAAATGTAAAAAATAAATTTTTATTATTTCAGTTTCATGGCATACCTTAACAGCTAGAAAGTAAAGTATTTAATTTTAGTTCAAATGACTAGTATTATTTATTCCAATTTTTTTGTAAAATAAACTATTATGAATATTTTTTGCATAATATTCTTATTGTGTGAACATTTTGCTTTATAAAATCCTCGGAATTTTGTTTCTAAGTCTATTTTTGGGAAAGTTACATTGATTTTGGTATCTGCATTAACATACATTTTAATGCTAATGTGCATTTTTAAATGCCGTTTTCTCAAATATAGAATATGATAGAATTTTCTTAGGAAAAACCTCATCAATTAAAATCTAATGCATATTTTTTGTTCAAATTTGATATAATAATTTATCAATGTGTTCTGCAGTTCCTGAACTAGAAAATAAATAATTTAATCATTAAAAATATTTTGTGCTTGTTTTAGTGCTTCACAATGTGAAAAAATCGAAAATTTCATGTTATTTAGCAATCAGACCGTTATATTTAAAGAATGAATAGAAATACAGCTTATTTTTTTAGTTCAGGAACTAGATAATATCTGAAAAATTATAAGCAAATATTTTGATAAAACTCTGAACGAGAAGAATTGTTCTCTGTACCTCTTTTTTAGTCAAAAAAGCCCTTTTCTTCCAATTTTTAAGACAAAAAAAATTCTGCCACTTATTTTGGTTTCATAGATGCTTTATCAGTCTTATTTATGTAAATAGCCCATTCATCCCAAAAGTAGCCACATATCTTAAAACGTTTCTCAAGAACTTCGAATTGTTTCCCATAATTTTTTTAAATGAATCGAATAATAAAATCATACATTATATTAAAGAATGGGGAAACCTCATTATGTTTTATGTTAGTAATTTCTATGACAAATTTAAGCGAATTTTTTATCAAAAAATTTACTATCAACACAGCTTTCTATCTTTTCAGAAGGCATCGCGGTAGATCTATCAAATTATTTATGAATAGAAGGTCCTGTTTGAAAAATTTATCCCTGACGAAAAGACGAGTGTTTTTCTACTCTTCCCAGATAAAACTTTTCGAACATCGAATGTTTGGTGTACTGTCAACAGGATCAGGAAAACATAGTCTATGGGACATGCATGGTATGCTTCATTTCGCATCTTCATCTCTCGGGGCTATGTCGCTGCCATGACAATGAAAAACAAACAAACAAACAAACTGGAGCATAACAAAATACTATCGAAGCGAAAGGGAAATTTTCGAAAACAACGACTGGTGGAGACTGGAGCATTCAGGGTTTCATGTTTGAAAGCAAGACCTTAACTGAATTGTCAAGCCATTTTTGCCTTTTTTAGGACAACGAAAAATAGTTTCAAAAATATTTACACTTTCTCATCGTTACTTCTTTTTATATCCAAGATTGGCGGTAGAATTCAAGTCTTCAACAATAGTTCTTTTATTTTTGTAGAGACAGCTTTATATTTTTATCTAAATTTTTTTATATAGCAGCTTGAAGAAATTAGATTGGCTAATTATCCAGCGCATTTAATTTTTCTTTTAATGGCTTAATAAAAGACGGTTTTCGGTTTTACAGTAACGAAAGAAAACAAATCGAAACTATGGTATTTTGTAATTGTTGAAGGTTATCTTATTTATTTACGCAACTGTTATCTTCTGGTTTATTCCCTTATATGCTTGTTTCATATTTTGAGTTGCTGTTTTCATTTTTTTTAAATACTTACATACAATTAATAAATTCATCGCATATTTGCGTAACTACATACGAAAATTATAATAATTTTTTTTATAAAAAATAGTATTATGTTTTTAGTAAAAATACCTTTAAATTAAATTCATAAAAACCGTTATAAAGCATTTTACCCTTCAATTTAAAGAAGATATCTTGTTTTAAATTAAATATAACTGAGCATTTATTAAAAGAAACTCATTAAAAATTGCATTAAGAATTTAATAAATTTTTTAAGAATTATAATGTGTGGCACTAATTCTATAGCCTCTTCAGTCCTGAATTTTTTTAAAACCTGTTTAAAAATTTGATTTCTAGATCTTTCACCTTTGTTACATCTCAATGGTTTGTGGAAAAAAATATTTGCTGATCAAACAGTTTTAAGTCCCATAATTTTAAGGTACACATATGTGCACCTCAGGACTTAAGCAAGTTAAAGTATCCTCAACCAAAAAAATTATTTAATTTTCCTGGTTATTTAATAGCTATACTTTTCCTATTCTAAGACCTTATAAATGAAAAAATACAGAATTTATTATATTAATAATCTATTAAACCTTATTTTGATTGAAATTTTTTTTTAATATTATATAAGTAGATACTGCATATTGAGCACTTGACTGTTCTAGATTTACATCCTAGATACCTGCACTTTGATTCATACTTATCGTCCATGTAATGTTGTAGATGGCTTGACATATCTAGTCTTTTTTTTTATTGGGAAAGGGCAATTTTTCTTGATCTTTTAGAGGTATTTTCACCAAATGGTGGTAATGAAATTTCCAATGATCTTTTAGATGAATTTCCATCATTTGTTGACAGTTCTTCTATTAATTTTTTTTTCATTCAAAGATGATTTTTTTCTTGTTATTTTCTTGCTGCTGATGAGAATTCCCTCATATTTCAACAGGGACCGAATTATATGCATTTGGAATTGCAATAAGTTCATAACATTTTCGGATTCATTACTAATAGTTCTGCTTGTCACTTTGCCACTATTTTATAGTATATCAAGCAATTGACAACTACTAAATCTACAAAATGCGTGAATTCTGGAGTTGGTCAGTTTTTGTAATTTCTGCATACCGGTGATATGCAAAATAATAGTGATTGCCTCCCATATTGTATGCTTTTACAATATCAGATTACTTTATATCAGCTTTTTGTTTTCATTATTTTGACTGTCTTTTGGCCTATTCCAATTGGTTCCTTACCTATACTTGTGGATAACAGAGTCACGGATTTATTATCTTTCTACTTGACAAGGCACATTTGAGTATCATCTGTGACCCATTCATCCCATTTACCATAATTTTCGATACATGAGAAATTCTATCACTTTTTTTTCTAAAAGTTCAATAACCTTTTGAGTTAAAGCCACTTGATGTGAAAAAAAATTATTATTAGCTTATAAAATTCCGAATATTTTATACATAATGCCGGATTGAAATATCAATTACTGACTACAAGACAGGTGTAAAATTAAATTTCTTACTCAAATTAAAAAATAATTATTTTTAAATCTATATCTTATTACATCACAAAACATAAGAATTATTTATCATAAAAAGGATATGCAATATATTCAAGGGCAAGAAATGTCAATTTGAAATCAAGAGCTCAAAAGATAAACAGCGCAATGGATCGCAAGCAGTCAGTAAGCAGGCACAAAAACGCCCGATGTACACATATGTGTACCTTAATAAAATTTTTATTTGACAGATTCTATTATAGATAACGAGATATATTTTGGTAATGACTTTAATCAGACACGTAGTATTTTATAAAAAAATATACAAGCGTTTATTTTAATAATAAATATTAAAAAATGTACTTATATTTGCTGTGTTTTCTGTTCAACGCCATTTTCGTTATGTCTCTAATTAATAGCGATGAATATGAAAAAATATCGAACGATAGTGCTATTTATTCATTCAAAATGGAAGCTACATTCATAAATATTGAAATGCATGCATTATTTCGACAATATTTTACTTTACCGGATAAGAAAAATGAAAAAATTGCAGGTACACATATGTGTACCTCGGGACTGAAGAGGATAATTCTTATGAACTACATAGAATCAATAAATATCTACATAAATTCTAACATTTTGGACGTGATGTGATTTAAAACTCTTTCTACAAAGTATAAAAGTGAGACAGGAAAATAAAAATTAGTTATTTATACTAAGGAAAACTATTATAAACATCAAACAAATTTTGGGCTGCAGATTTTATCAAATCTTTATATTTTAGATTATCGCTTCTGAAAAACTTATCGAATCTGAGTTTTGAAATTATGTCTGTTGGGCAAATGAAATCTGGTATACGATTTTAACACCAGATTTCTATTTCTATCAAATTTCGAACAAAATTCATTAGTCAGTTGAAATAAGTCTGTCCTATTCTCCTGATATAAGTAATAATAAGTAGGAACAAAGACCATGAAATGGATAAAATTTAGTACACAAATTTATTATTTAAAGAGCAGGCATGAATCAAACTTGAAAGAAGTTGACCGTCTATCTGTTGGTATATTTATAAGAATTTAAATGTGATAAAAAAGTAATGACATAAATTTTTGGAATTAAGTATATAAATTTTTGACTGCAATTGCAATTTTGTAACAAGTTTGTTTTAATCGATTTGAAAAAAAAATCATCAAAAATATATATCCTATTTTCTAACATTTGTGTATTAAACAATAATAGCTATTAATCCTCAATTACACTTATAGCATCTTTCGTAACTATAGTTAGCCAATGGCTTATAGTTAATAAAACAAAACTATATTCATTACATAGTTTACAAGAATGTTTCGGGTTTTCTAGTTGCAATTGAATGTAACTTCTCAAACCCATATTGAACTGAATTTGCGCAAAAGAATAAGCAAAAAAAAGGATACTTCAGATAAAGACTACACCATGGATTAAACGTAAAAACAAATTGCCATATTACAACACAATTGCAAAAATAATGGATATGGTGTGTGTACCGTTTTGGACAGTTTAAGTGTTTAGAAAATTTAATCTCAAATTCTCCTAAAGTTTGTTTATATTTTTCTGCCTTTCATTGTATGAGTAATGCTGCGTATGATTTGTAATGCTATAGATGCAATTTGAACAATACCTCTTGTAGCAATCACCTTTTGTTTAGGATATTTCATCTATGAGAAGTATGTATACATTGCATGTTTTTAAAAATTGCATAAGGACGCTTAAATTATTCAGTATAATAAGCTTTTCAAAATTATAGATACTAATTTTTTCGTCTATTTGCTTAGGCAAATTTCAAATTTAGATTTCTTTTTATTTAGCATAATCAAGTATTGAAATGTTTTGGAATTATCTTCTTCAGAATATTTCCAGTTTATTTATACATAGATTCAAATTATAATGCTTTCATTTCTTATATTGCATATAGAAAACGCATTTTTGATGAAAACATGGAACGCGTTTCTTGAAGAAATAAGGAATCAAACATTCAAAAACATTAAGAACTCGTATTCTTAGTTAAAAGGATGTGACTTGTTTTTCTCTCAACATTCAAAAATATTAAGAAATCGTATTCTTAGTTAAAAGGATGTGACTTGTTTTTCTCTCAACATTCAAAAACATTAAGAAATCGTATTCTTAGTTAAAAGGATGTGACTTGTTTTTCTCTCATGAAAAATTACTTTCTATCACCACACTTCTTTACTTTTTATCACCACACTTCTTTACTTTCTATCACCACACTTCCTTCTTACTTAAAGAATATCGCGCCTGTTACGAAGTATTTATGAAGATAGCAAGCAGCCTGGTAGATTTATTCAAGTCGAAAATTCTATTTTCTTTCCGCTTGCTCTAAAATAAAACTTTTCGGACACGGGATGTTAAGCAGTCTGTCAACATGCTCGAGGAAATGATGTCCACAGGGCACGCATGGAGACTCACATTCTGAAGTCTCAATTCTCGGAACTACGTCGTTGCTCTGGCAAAAAAGGGCCAGGAAGAGAGAGAGAAAAAAAAACCATCGTAGAGACAAAAGGAAAATTTAAGAAGACAGCGGAAATGGTAGACTCGGCCATTGACACTTTAAGTGATTCATGTACATGCATTGCCTTCTTTTTACGACAACAAAAGATAGACAGTTTATTTAACTTTTTCATCGTCATTCCTTTTTATTAGCAAGGCCGGTGATAACTGTAGTCTCTTCAGCAGCAATTCTTTTATTTCTGGGGTACAATTTTATTCTATATCAAGATTTCTTTTCTTGTAACGGAATGTAACAGTGTAGGAGACATCGAACAGCTATGAATGTAAGTGTTGGATTTCGTGAACTGAAATCCACAGACAGAGATCTTTGGATTTTTAAAAGTTTCTGAGTTGAGGAAAGGAAGATATGAAGATATTAAAATAGAAACTTGCTCTCGCTGTAAAACGTCAATTTACCGCAAGAGCAAGTTTCTATTTTAATTAATGCTTCTATGAATGTAAGGGTTGGCTTTCGTGAATTGGTATTCACAGGCAGAAATCTTCGGATTTCTAAAAGTACCAGCGTTGAGGAAACGAAACTGTGATGTCTCGCAGTAAATTGACGTTGTTTCTATTTTAGTTAATGATTCTATGAATGTAAGGGTTGACTTTCGTGAACTGAAATCCACAGACAGAGATCTTTGGATTTCTAAAAGTTTTAGAGTTGAAGAAACGAAGCTGTGATGTCTCGCGGAAAATTGACGTTTTTTCCATTTTAGTTAATGATTATTTCACACTTTTCACACTTTTAATTTATAATTTCACTTTTCCAAAGTAATTTCATTTTTTTATAAACAAGCGATGATAAATTCAGTCGTTTCCTTTTATAACAAATAATTTGATTTTTTGTATTTAAAATGTTGAAATTTCATTTCATTTCTTTTATGAAATATTCTGCTTTCGTTCAGTGTAGAAATAATTTTATTTAAAATTAAAAAAAATTTAATTTTATACTTGTTAAGCTGTATTAATTTTTAATTGCATTTATAATAAGTGTAAATTAAATTTTTAAAAAATCAGTTTTTAAAATTTTATAAATATAAAATTTTAAAATATGTTATTTCTATTAATTAGGCTAGAATTGACGATCAAATTTTGATTAATTTTCTTTGCACAAATAAGAATTTAAACGTATTCAAATGAATAACCACATAATTTCTTTTTTTTTGGATTAATTAAGTTAAATTCTAAAAAAAAACAAAGCATAAAAAAATTAATTTTAATTTTAATTTTTTTTTAACAATATGGAAATAATTTTAAATCTTAAAAACTGATTTTTCTCTGATAAAACCTTTCTTTCATCCATACTGTCTCTTTATTAAAAAAATCATCACATTATTTCCTAACAGTATTATATATTGTTACTGATACTTCCGGGGTTCTTTCCATGATTTGCCGGTCGATGAAATAAGTAGTCCTTTAGTAACGGACAACAACTTTTATTACACACGAAGAGACGGATGCACAGAGACGGCAAACACACAGGGGAGACGAACACAAGTGACACACAGCAGCACACTGCAACAACAAGTAGCCCACAAGTAGTAATCAGTAGTAAAAACAACTACAGCACACAAAGTCGCCAAATTGAATTCAGCAGGAGGATGGAATCTGTGTAGATTCACTCTACGGTCTCTCTTCAAATAAACCATGTACAAACATCTGCCTTTTATTGCGGCAGCAGAAGACAGGCAGTTTATTTACATTTTCTTAATTTGTTTCTTCTCTTTATTTCTAAAACTGGTGAAATCTATTACCACCCTAGCAGCAGCTCTTTTACGTCTATTTTATTTCTTAACAGTGTGGTGGTATGTAGATTATTATGATCTGTGCAGGAAGCAACAGGACGAATGTTGTTGGAAACATTTCTTTAATAATCACATTCACACACTTAAACATACACTAACACAAAGGCAAGACATTCACGCGCGCGGCTTCACAGTTCAGCATCACATCTGCTTCTAATTACAATCGCAATGCATTATGGGATGGCATATGGGATGGCCCAAACAAGCATCGCCATCTAGTATCCAAAAGAGAAAAGAAGAGTAATGCAACTGCTACAACAGGAAAAAAAAAAAAAAAATCTTTTTTTTGTAATCTGAGGTAACTCTGGAAGAAACACCGATGTATTCCGAAGAGAATTAACTTTCAAAATTTATATCATTAATATGATGGGTTGGATTACATCACCACACTATAACATTATATATGGAAGGAATGAAAAGATTAATAGCCTTAACTTTTTTGTAAATGTTTTCTTCTTATGAATACACACTCATTACTCATTTTAGAATTACTTTGCTATACAGGTATAATTGTATATAAAATAACTGTCTATTTTTTAAAAAAAATGTTTTATTTAATGAAAAACAATTACATTTTCATGGGGAATTTTGATTTTGGAAATATATATTTTCTATAATTTTTCGAATATACATAGAATGTTTTTCTTATTTGATTATGAATTAAAATATGTTTTATATAATTATTATTAATTTAGCTTAATGAACCTTTTTCATACTATTATTTATTATAGAAAGATCATAAGGTATTACATATGATAAATTGTCGCTCAGTAGTATTTTAAATTTAAGTGAACCAGAATATTTAAATGATCAAGAAACCGATTTTTTAAATTTTGCTTCTTAGAGAACATTTCTCTAATATCAGAAATATACAAAATATAAAAATTTGAAATGGTAAAATTATTTTTTGAATATTTTTCTGAAACAACTTAAAATGAAATTTAAGTTCTCAGTAAATTTTTTTCATTGCATTGATATGAAATTTTATATTGAAATATTTATAAACATCATTCATCTATATAACCTATTCTGATACTCTGAGTAGTAAAGTATTTTTAAATTGTACTTAAACCCTCGAAGGGGCACCTCGAAATGAGGATGAGATGCTTTCGGTATGGGGGATGGATCTCACCACCCTGGAGGGTACACAAAAAGGTGGAGGATCTGGCTCCTCCACCACCTTGACGGGACGTACTTCCTTCGGGAAGGGTTGTACCGTGGCCGGTGATGGACTCAATTACAGTTTCCGCTAATGTTGCTGTTGCGGCGGTACGGTCATTCAGTATTATTTATCCGTGTGTCTTTGGGCGGGTTGGAGAATCAGTAATATGACTTAAATTGTATTTAAAAATATTTTTCTATGCATAGCTCAGAATAGATAAAAAATATCTTTTTTTATAACAGTTCATCAAGTTATATGATATGTAAAGTAAAATTAAAAAAATACTTTAATTACTATTTTTATTCACTTATATGCTAATTTAATAGTTATTTTATGTAGATTTCATATTTTTGAGTTATGCATTAGCTTGGAATCACACAGTAATTTATTTTGTAATTAAATTTAAAGCAATAAATATTTTTATGTTGTTTTTTTCAGTGAAAATATAACATTTTTCTCTTTTAAATTACACATCACTGAAAATCTTTTTCATTTTATAAATCAAATTTCAATAATTTTTGTTGTTAAGAATTTCTGAATTCAATAAGGAATGGGTATTTTTCTAAACACATAAAATAACATTTTAATATATTTTTTAAGAATATTCGTTTGAATTAAAAATGTGTTTTGGCTTTCATTCATGGATTACGCTTATCGTAATTGCCCTTTTATTTAAATAAAAATAATAAGGTACTTTGGGATTATCACGACAACCTGTTAAGGCTCGCGAAAATGCGCCAATCCTCGCGAATGTGCCAAAAGATTGGCGATTTTCGAATATGCGCAGAAGATATTTTTTAGCGAAAATGGTTGACTGGATAATACCAAAGTACTAATAATAAAATTAGTTTTTAAAACCCATTTTTACTAGGACATTAAAATGCAGAATTTCCTTAAATTAATTATCTCCTAATTTTTATAAATGCTATTGTGGACTTGTGTCAATATTTCTGATTTTATTGTTTTATATTGCTACCAGTATGGAAATAAAATTCAATTGTATTCATCTTGTAACTAAGATATAAAAGCATTAAAATAATATATTCACATAAAAAAATGACATGTGCACAAAATTTGAAATCGTTAACACACCAGAGTGTAAAAACTATTAAAAAATTTCATCTTCACAAATGTTGTCACTTTAAAATTTTTTAAAAATACCCATTATTCTTAAGTGATGGATTATTATACTCAAAATCACTTATTTAACATTTTACTTACTGCCAGATTCATAAAAACCATTATATATTTTTTAAAATTCATTTTAATGCAAAAGTTCTTTTAAGATGAATTTGCAGACGAAAATGCATACAATATCAAATTTAAAAGAATGCACAAATAATGATAAAAAACAACAGATAATTGCAATTGAGTTCCACTTTGTCTTTGAATCTCTATCTACATAGGGAGACAATTTCCGGTCTTTTAATAAGAAAAAGATCGAACAAAGCAAGTAACGCTTAATGTAATAAGAGAATAAATATGGCTAGAGCAATCAAATAATATGTACATCTCTGGAAACCTTCAAATACTGTTCCATTCCTAATATAAATGAAGATGCGAATGAAAATGGTATAAAAGAAAACTAGAAAAACATTAATTAGGATTTTATTTATCATGATTAAATCATGTCTTGAAATAAGTGAAGGAATTAAAATTGAAGACGTTATTTCTAGAAAAATTAATTTGTAGAAAAAACGTTATTTCTATAAATTAATATTAGTATTCCTTTGGGTTATTTATTATAGATTAATAGATATACAATGCAACATTTGTAAAATCTGACTTCAGCCTTTGATACTGACAGATTTAGATTATTTTTCTCGTGAGCGAGTTTAAAATGCAGGGGTGTAAACACTCATACGAGAGTTTAAAACACTACAATATTAAAATGATTAAATACTGAGCAAAGAAGGGACACATTTAGAAATATAATGAAAAATTTTAAATGACAAAAATATTGTATTAGAGAATTTGCTAAAACAATCCGCATTACATAATGAAAATTAAATATCTGTATAATCTAAAACGCTAACGTGCGTGGCACAGAAATCGATTTTATTACATAATGTCGAATGGTTACTGTGAATTGAAAACAAATTACTATACGAACATTTTAGACCACTTTATTGAACCATCTTACAGCTGCACTTAATTCAATGCTTTATTTATTAATGAAATTGTGAAATAGTATTAGAAATACTCTGATTAGGATTAACGGAAGTTTCTATTCGCGCAGAGGCAAGAAGAGTTAAAAGAAATCAAGATATAGGAGTCAAATAAGGTTTAAATTAGTGCGAAAATAGGCTTAATCATCGTTAAATGGATAATTGCTATGACGTATTTATAGAAATTGATAACTGAATATCTTCCGAAAATATTACCTCACAAAAATGGTTTTCCATTAACTTAAAATTCAAAAAATAGCTTTTTAATGATATCAATTCCGTTAAAAATGAAATTGATTCCATTCCAGTGTTTTCTTTATTTTTTCACAAATGTTTTAAGAGTAATAAACATTTTATACATTTAATTTTTAATGTTACGTAATTCAAACTCAGCCATTAAAACATGCAATCACCTGCGTTAAAAAAAAAGAGTTTTTAAATTGATTCCTTGGAATTAACTCCGAAGTAAGCTCTCCGGTTTCATTTCAAAATATATACATCTATTTAATTTGTACATTTTACAATTTGTTTTAACTTTTTCAATTAAATTCATATTTTTCGGCCTATTAATTAACAAAGTGAAATTTAAAAAGAATATGCATTTCACACTAATATTTAATAGCTCAAAATGCCAATAATTTGGACAAATAAACTGGTCACCAAAGGCGGCTAGTATTATATATACGTGCGAGCGTGTATAAGTGATCTATAAAAGAGATCTCAGGACGTAGAGCTCTGAAAATTGCTATTAAGATCTGTTATTGGGCAGTAACTTATAATTTGGAAACTTCAGTTTGAATGCAAATTGGCCGGAAGATGCAACGAAGAGTTAATTCTTGTTCAAATGATGGTGCTTGCAACTTGGGAGCAAGTAATCATAGGATGTTTACTCCATCTCATTTTATATCAGAGATTGTATGTGCAACAGAAAGGTGATTATCAATTACTGTTGTCCTCAGAATGTTGTATAAAGGATGTATGCACATTAGACCTCCGATATAATGCACTCTGCATATCTCCTGTCATGGGAAGAAACGTTTGAATTTTCATGTAGCCATGCACACTAGACTAATAATTAGAGAAGGTCGGTTCTGTCCACTCATAAGTATCGCTATGATTTGCAGAATTATTCTCGACATGTTTATTTACGGAGGGAAGCAACTAGTGGATGTCTTTCATCTAATAAACATGAAAGGGCACCAAATCAGTAGGTAGTCATTTTGATCTATAATGAGCTTTTTTGAAAAAAGACCCATATATAATAATAACAATAATTCGTTAAATTATTATTTCAAAGTTGATAATCAATGAAACAGAGATAAGGAAAGATATATTGTCGATACAAAAAAGATGTATTGCGATTTTCCCTGATATATTGAAAGTAATTTTAATTTTAAAATAAACTGAGAAAACATAAAACATTATTCTAAGAGACCGTTCGCAATATAACACCATTAATTTCGATACGAATTTGATTTTAATATTTGCTTTCAATATTTTTCTATTATTTATTTCATCATTTTTCCAAACAAAGTCATCATATTCTGTTCTATCAGGCAGAACATCAGGATTCGCAAGTCTTCTAATTTATTCTAAGTAAATCTTCTAATTCTATCTTTTCTAATTTAGAGGGCCGTGGTGGCCTGATGGTCAGGTCTCGGCTTCGAAACCGATTCCACCGAAGAACCCTCATGTAAGCGGATCTGATGCCCGTTCGGAGCTAAACGCCCTCCCACCAGCGTGGCTCGGAAGCTTAGAGAGAGGCGGCAGCTCAGACGTCTTCCTCGTCATCTGACTGCGATTCAAAATTAAGAGCTCCATCCCAAAATATAGTGTTGCTTTAAAACGGGACGTTAATATATAACTTAACTAAACTTTATAACATAGAATAAATATTTCTGAACTGTTTTAAACAAAGATAATAACAAGGTTCTTTCAAAGAAATATTTTCTAATATATTATGATCAAATAGACTTTTCCTAATTATTTTTTCCTATATATGATAAAAAGTACCTTAATTACTTTCATTTCTTATTCTTGTACAAATCATTTACTTAGATATTTCTTATCCTAGTACATATATTTAAGGGTTTCCAAGATATTCAGGAGAATCTGACACCTTTATTTCCTTACTTTGTCGAGTTATTTTCCTCCATTTCTATTCTTTTTCTGTTTACTAGAAAGGAAATGAACTTGTTGTTAGGATAGTGTTACACAGGAAATATGATTCCAAATCGCAAGTCATACTTGTCTTGATGATATTCTTGCAAGTCATACCATTGCTTGCCTTTCTGAGCTTGTATTTTTTGATTAATTTTCTTTAGTCAAGGAACATGAGAGGAATATTTTCAAATTGAAATATATGTAGGAAAATCTGTATTCTTTTCATACTGATTAACAAAAAACTACCCTGTTTTTTTCATATAATTTAATTTCTTAAGTGAATAAACATTTGTAAATTGAAAATTATTAATGATTATCTTATTTGCAAATTTGTTTGCTTTTGTTTTCAATTTTTCACACTGCACGTCAAAAATTGGACAATTTTGATTTTTTCAATAAAAAATTTCTGTTCCATCGTCCTAAACATAATTGCTATTTACGAGTTTAAAGTTTAATCTTTTTCATGCCCGTTCTTCTGAAATAAATTAATAAAATTAATTGCATCATGTTGAATGATTACAGCATGTATAATTTTCGTTATTATCAAATATTTCCTTATTATGAGAAATTCTAAGTTTTAAAAAACTATACATATGTGTTTGGTAAGTGATTAAATAGATATGTGTGATGGTTTCTTTACAGTTCAGCTAATTACTTCGATAATAGTTATATTCTATTCGACTTGATGTAGTCTAATAATTACAAAAACGGACCATCAGTTGATCTGCGAAATATTATAGATTATGAAGTATTTCTATTTGATCGGCCATAAATATTTCATAAAGAAGCTTTAGAATGAATTCTTAATAACCAATGGCTTAAGAAAGTTCAATTATATTATTTTCGTTCCTTTGCTTCAAAATATTTCCCAAATTAGCATATCTATATATATGTATAATGCTAAAGTACGTGGCATAGAAATCGCTTTTATTACTTACTAGCCGCCTTTGGCAACCAGCTGGTTAGCCAATCTTAATGTTCGTTTAAATTTTAATAATTCAATATTTTTCGCAATTCCTACTTTAATATATTCTTCATCAAAATATTTTAAAACTTCAAATTTTGATAGTCATATAATTTACAAATGATATTATAAAAGCCTTCAGTCATAACGTAATATGTATCTCTCTAATTTTCTGCTAGCTCCCGTAGAATTTATGCTTTAAATTAAAGTGGAAAGGATTAATCTGCAATTAATATAATAATATTTTTTACTGAAACAAAGCATTTTTTTATAATACGATTACTGATAACAGAGTCACTGAGCGTTTAAACTTTATGGGCACTAAAGAATATCTTTCTTAATTTATCTAATATCTCAAGAATTTCTCAACAAAAGTTTCTCAGATTCATCATGAACAGATCGATTAATTAACAATGTTTAATTTTAAATGCATCAAACACTAAGAAAATAAAATGAATCGTTTAAAATAATCGGTCGAAAACAGGTTTAAAAAAACTACTTAAAAAACGGTGTACTTAAAACTATAAGCATATACAAAAAATATATAACTAACATAAATACAATTTAATTACAAAAGCATGCAACTAACCTAAAAATAGTTTAAATCATCAGTTGATAATGGTTGTCATGTCAACAATCAGAACACAATGCGCATGTGTGAATTTTCAACGCCAGTTACGGCAACGCAAATATGTGAGTTTTTCTACGCCATTTGGGGTAACGCTATGCAGATTAGACATTTTTAAGTTCCTTTACTCTGTGTTATTTTAATTCAAAAGTACTTCAAAATGAATCTGAAAGATCTATTAATTAACAATGTTTAATTTTAAATGCATAAAACATTAAGAAAATAAACAGAATCGTTTGAAATAATCAACCGAAAAATGTTAACCCTAGCCTCATTATAGTTGAAAAAAAAAAAAAAAAAAACTGAAGACTTACTCATTTGGCGGTGGGGAAAATGGAAGATTTTTTTTTGGCTGGAAAGTTAGTTTTTAATTAATAATTAAAATTCTAATTAAAAATTCAAAAAGGGGACCTCAGGTGCACATTCCCGACCTCTAAGGTATGAATGTACCAAATTTGGGAGCTGTAGGTCAAATGATCTAGCCTGTAGAGAGCCAACACACAATCACACACACATTGAGCTAGCCGCCTTTGGCGACGAACCGGTTCGCCAGTATTACCGTTCGCTACAATTTTCAATTAAATATTTTAAGTAACTGGTCTCTTAATAGATTCTCAAACAAAACATTTTTAATCTTCAAATTTTGATAGTCATACCAAACTTATACTGTTGTTTAGATCGTTTCGTTCAATTTACTATATATATTTTGCTAATTTGTTGTCATTTCCGGTAAAACTTCAACATTAATTTAAAGTGGAAATGATGAAATTGCAATTAATATAAAGATATTTTTTAATAAAACCAAGCTTTTTATTTTATTTATCATCTTTATTGTTATTTATTTATTATTATTATTATTGAATATGAGTATTGCAAACAGAATCGCTCGGTATTTAATTCCTATGTGAACTACAAAATATTTTTCATAATTTATGTAATATCTCAAAGAATAATTCAACAAAAACTTCTCGGATTCAGCATAAAATTCTGTTTTTAGTTTTGCTTTCAACAGCATTGAAATGAAATCAATAATAATATTTGGTTCTGGCCTATAAATATATTTCAAAAATTATGAAGTCTAAATTTAATGCAGTAAGGTATCATATTCTTAGAAATATTCTGGACATACCAAATTTTAAATAAATGAATGAATGTTTCTACTTTCCATGATCAACTAAAACTTATTTATGAAGTTTTGAATGTTAAAAATTTAGAAAAACACAACATTTTCATAATCTTAGGCCAATTAATCTTGAGATACCTGCTCGCTGATTGGTGTATTTTCTTTGAAACGATCGATGGAAAATCTGAAATTATCCTTTTTATTGCATGGTGATATTCAAATTTCCATAAATCAGTCAGTTTAAGTGATTGATTTAGTTGATTGGAAATTAACTCTTTTCATTCATTTCAAGAACATTTTGTTAATCGTGATTTCCACAGCAGAAGCTTTATGTAAAAACAAAAATTCGTTATTTATTAGAGCATTTATTGAATCAAGTTACATAAAATATAATCATTTTCCATTTAAACCGTTTTAGCAGATCTGTGTCTTACTAAAGGTTTACAAATTAGCTGCGTGGCCCTGATTTGAATGGATATCCTGTTCATATTAAACAAATCTTGCCTTAAAATAAAACTGATTTATTGGATTAATAATATATTAATAATATGTAAAAGATCATAAAATGATTTTTCTGGAATTTATTTTTTAGAAAAAATAATATTTCATATTTGTTTCATCTCCTACAGACACGTGACGAAAATTATATTTTTACAGATTTCATTTCCAGAAGTATTTAATTTATTTTTAATTGGAGCTTTAATCAATGGATGGAAACAGTTTGAAAAAAGCTATTTTTTTCCCATGAATGCGAAACGTGCTCGTGCAGCTTAAATTTTATTTTTATTTTGAGCGAATAAAATTGTTGGAAAAATACAGTTAAAATATTTATTTAAAAATTCATTAAAAATAGAAATTTAATTTTAAGGTTAAAACATTTGTATTATTTAAAAGATACATTTTTGATCTTTAACTTCATGTAAAAATCTTTTTTGTGCGATAATATTTTCGGAAATTATAGCAGAAACACGCCAAAATTTCGCTTAATTTTTAAATAAAGGAAATTCTAATTGAAAATTCGAAAAAAGAACCCCCAGGTGCACATTCCCGGCGTCCAAGGTATACACGAGCCAAATTGTGTAGCTGTAGGCTGAATGGTCTGGCCTGTCGAGTGCCAACACACACACACACACACATTGAGCTTTATTATAAGTATAGATAGATTGTCGAATGGAAGCAGTCAAATGTAAACAAATCATCAGAAGAATTTAGGAGAGATTCAGTAAATGTTTTTACAACTACACTGAATTTAACACTTTGCTTAACTAATTCAGGAAAGGGCAAAATATTATTATAAATGTTATGGCGGGGATAATCTGTTTCCTCAAAATGGAAATCCAGTCAGAGGAAGGAAAAGATAAAATAAATCAAGAAATAGGCTTCGAACAGAAATTTTTATCAACTCAAAAATAGGCTTAACCGTCTCCAGATGAATAATCACTATGACTTGTATAAGAAATTGATGTTCATTTCTTTCAAAACTAGTATATTACAAAAATGGTCTTTGTATTTATCTGAAGACATAAAAATACACTTTTAAAGGTATTAATTTCATTTCCGTACAATTTGGTTTAATTACTATTGAAAGTATTATTTAAATTCACTTTGACATTCAATCAATAACAATAATAATGCTTTTGTTGTTGTTGTTGTTGCTTATAGCACTTACCATAGACGAGACCGCTTACGAAGTCAGCGATTTTAAGCCGAGTTGTAGTGTTTCTTGTTTCAGTAGCCTATCTAGGGTCAAGAGCACGTCTTAGCTACTCATGCGTTGTAACTCTTTTCCCGGGGCGGACTGCATTCATACATTTTATTCACTTACACACAGATCGTAATTTAGATTTGAATCAGAGAACGATCACCTCTGAGCCAGTAACCCCCAGTGGTATTGTCTTGACTTGGAGGACTTTCTGGCTAAGACATATTTATACGGGCACCAGCCACCATGCACACGGAGAGTCTTTAACCGGTGGGATTCGGAATCACAACCCAAAAGAACCAAGCAGGCTATCCGGTCTCCAATAATGATTTTAAATATTACGATGGAATTCAAATTCATCCATTAAATTCAACGGAGTGATTTTGCCAGTCTGTAGTAAGATTTTCATTTCCACTTTTATTTTGTTACATACAATTTTTTTAAATTTGCAGTAAATTGATTCGATTGTATTCATGCTTTTCAGTTGTACCAAATTACAAGGTGAATTAAAAAAACAAGCATTTTATTTAATTTTATTTTAATCATTTAGTTTCTTAAAAAGTCAATAATCTAATTTGGTTAGTTAATTTAGTGTTAAATATGCATCATATTTAGCATTACTTTTTGCACCATATAAAATTCTTATTTTATATTTAAATACATTGATATGCCATATTCAAGAATTACGAAGGTATGTGCCATATTCCCTTTTTATATTATGCATAAAATAGTTTTCAATTCTAGCAATTTAAAATTTTTGCTACAATAACAATAACATGTGAAAAGGGATTTACAATAATTACTAGGAAAGATTTATAAAACCCAGTTCTGAATTATCTATTGTATTTAGAACGCAATATCTCCCCAACAATAATTACTAACAAATTTATAACTATTCTTCAATGAATAAAATATAATATACTTTTGCTTGTGATTAATTAAATAGTTATACAATACAAATGTATA
>JAPMOR010032386.1:51434-62512 GCA_026543865.1 Argiope aurantia | reverse complement strand
GAAATTATCGTCTGTTATTGAAAACATCTCAAGGTTTTTCTGATATCCTAGATGAAGGAGCTCCATAAAAAAGTAAAACATTCCACAATATTACAAAAGGGATTTATTTCAAGTTACCTTAATTCGGTACATAGTATGCTTGTCGTTTGATTAAACAATGAACATCAGATAGGACTTTTCTTAGAATTAGGGCTTCTGAGGGGAACAGTGGGCATTTAAATAAACAAAAAAATTGACACAAACATGAAATTTTTCTTTTATTGTTTCTTTACCCAAATGTATCCTTTATTCAACAAAAACAGCAATACAAAATGTATTGCTCAATAAAAAGAGTATAAAAAGGATGTAGAGGAATATATATATTTCTAATGACATTTTCTCCAAATGGTCTTCTAATTAGAATTAGAAATGTTCCAAGGTCTTAATTTTTGAGAAAGTTAAAAAAAAATAATAATAATGAAGAATTCTTTTAAACATTTGAAAAATACTGGGCGTACATTTTTTTTTCAAGTTCTTTTAGGTAGTTTAAAGTCAATTTTAGTTTGAAAAACACAAAGTTCTTATAAAAATTCAGTATGCGCATGAATATTTCTGAAAATTTAACTGTTAAGTAGAATCACAAAATCAGATAAAGTTTTGTTTTAAATAAATTTATAAAGGGTAATAAGAAAATATAATAAAAAATTTTAAAAATAAGTTGCCTGGAATATTTTTAAACTTTTAAGAAATTGAATATTTCATTTTAAAAAGTTTTTAAAAGACTTTTGACTTATTTATATTTTAATGCGTGTAAAGGTAAGTGAATAATTCGCAAAATTGCCTAATAGAGTTCCACCATTAAATAGCAGCGTGTTGAAATCGGAAACTTTATGCATCCAAGACATTTCTTAAATTATCTGAATTAGGAAATAAGTATATTAAAAAAATAAACTATCAAAAATAGTTTAAAATGCTACATCTTACGCACATCATTAATTATTTTATTTTATTATTTTTATTTTTAGCATTACAAAGTAATAGGTATGGTCTCGTGGTTGGCTGGCTCTCAATGTGTTGAAAGATGATGAAAAGTTCTTATTATCCAAGATCTGCGCGAGATGATGACTGCTTATAGTTTTTGCAAGAAAAGAAGGGGAGGGGAAATTCTTTGCTGTGGTTAAGCTTATTTCGAAATAAAGCATTATAGAAGTGTCAGAGAGTTAAGAAGAAAAAGTCAAGACCGTCTCCGAGTAGCTCCGGTGTCACTTTAAAATTACAAGTTAATAAAAGGAAAGAAAAATTCCTCAATTTTTCAATAAATTAGCAAAAGTGATCTCCCCAAAGTTTTCTCGTATATATTCTAGTAAAAGTGAATTTGTGTTTTAGAAGCGTTTTTACCCAGCCGATTAAAATCAAAATTTAACATAGAACTCTAATTTCTGTCACAAAATTACGTACTAAATTTGAAATTAATCAAAAATGCAACTGGTATGTTCTTTGCTTTCATATTTTAATGATATTTTTTGGTTTTACGATTGAGTGGTCTTTTTTAGTTTGTGTTTGTTCTATTGTGGTTTTGCATGGATTTGGAAGTAATAATTGCTTTATACTGTATGTCTTTTATTTTTGTGATACTGGTTTTATCTCCAAAGCCTCAATTTCTGGGGATTTTCGGATCACGAGGGGTCAGACTCCTCACAGAAAAAAGTTCCTAGTTTGAATCCCTGCCTGAGGGTGACCCTTTAGAAAGTCTTCAGGCTGGATTCATCATTTCTTTCTTTTTGCATTAAACTTAATATTTATTTCTAATACTAAATTTGATGTATTTAAATCATTGCAGTTTTGAATTATCGCTTTTACATGCTTCTGAAAGTACAGACCGACAGACGTTCAATAGGGGATTGAATTTAGCTTAAACTTTGATAGGTGTGTACACTGTCAGACTTCTTCTAAACAGATTTCGTTCATAATTTCATAGAAATCTATAAAATTGATGTAAAGCTGATGCCAAATTTCACCCGACTAACTCAAACCTTTTTTGAAACATCCTAGTCACAGACAGATGGACAAACAGATATAATACCAAAAATGAGTTTTTTTATCTCAGGGAGATCAGAAACAGAGATTCGTCAAACTCTCAATTTCGAATTTTTCGGTGATTTTTTATGCTTCGTATACGAGAGAGTAAAAACGAACTGGCAATGTTCTTCACATGTTATGATATTTGGAATATTTATTTTTGTTCTTGCACTTTAAACAAAGATGAAAAACAACAGGGTTACTTTACATGACTGACAAACTTGTGTGAATATATGAATGTTATACTATTAAATTTGCAATAACGACTGTACTCCCATTTCACCTCATACATAATATAATTTTCTTTTATTTAATAAATGTACAGTCTGAGGCTTTTCACCAGTGCGCAATTAGCGACATGTTAAATAATTAAATTATATATTGACGGTCAACATTATCACGAGACTTCTATTCCACATCTGATATTTTTTTAAAAACTTGAATCAGAGTTAGTCAGAGTTACGTTTTTAGTTCAAAATATTTATAAAAACCCTTTACTTAATTTTTTTAATTCCACTTAAAATATTTGATTTCAATTTGCTAAAACACCGTTTGAATTTAATTTTCTTTTTAACTGCTGTTAAGATCTTTAGTATCTTATTTATTTTTCCAACTTCGATTTAAATTTCTTTGTATAAGAAAAATTTCTTCTAATTTCTTTGTATAAAACCAGGAAAAAAAATTTAACATCTAAAAAAAAAAAAAAGAATCAATTAAGTGGTAAAGGGTAAAAAATTTCTCTTTGTTCAGATTCATTTATTGAAAATATTCTATATTTAAAAGAAAAAAAAAAAAGGTGTAAAAGGGAAAATGCAATTCTATATAACAGTTCTTGCAATACGCGGTTTTTTCAAATTATGGTCAATGACTTTTAAAACAAAAAGTATTCCCTTTATTGAAATTAAGACTATTCCTTTTAGATCTTCAATAATGCATCCTTCCTTTTTCTTTAAAGTTATTGAATAAAAAATTCTGTGATGCTAGTTCGCGAAATAGATACAGAATTTTGACGGTTGTTTGAATGCAGTGCATTACTTTATGAAACCTATTTCGGAATGAGAAGAAGTATTTGAGTTTTGTCAAATTTTAGCGCATCTCTCACCTTCCATGCTTGTCTCAATAAAATTATAATATAAAATGCATGTGTTTTATAAATGATTGATTTTCTGAAAAACTACCTTTGAAATAAAAGATGAAAAAAAAAATATTTGCCATGCAACAACAATTTTTAATCTGAAATATCTTAATAATTGACAACGAAAAAATAATTTAAGAATATAATTAGTTAGTAATAAAAAATATAACTAATATACGTCTTAACATCATGTATTATTATTATAGCAGATGACACAATACATTTTAGATGCTTTTTTTCTGCATTCTGCCGGTAAATTATATCAAATAGATTTCGTACTCATCAATTTGGGTTAACAGTTAAAATAAAATAACTATTGAATACGTATTTAGACATAAAATTCTTAAAAAAATAAATAAATAAAATAAATAAATAAATTCTGCTGATTTACCTAATTTTGCATTTTATCAACTGATTTAAGCGTCAATAACTTGCTACTGGGCATTTTAAATGTTGATGATAACTCCAAACGGAAATATGAAATTTCTCACATGAACTTTTTTTTTCATGCAGTTCAATATTTCAAAGCAAAAATACTTTAACTTTAACGATTGTATTAAAATTCTCTAATTAATTGACTTAATTGTATCTTCATCCATTTCTCATTAATTAATACTTCATTGAAATTATTTTTTTTTTCAAATGCTTTTTTATTCGTTTTTATTTATCCTATTTTTTAACTTAAGCTTCAAAGGTGATTAACATTCCTGATAGAGATAAGGCTGCGAACAAGAATAATTGCTATAATATTCCTCTTTATTTTAAGTGCCTTTTTTGTTTGTTTGTTATTAGGATACTTACAATAATACAGCAAAAAAAAAAAAAAAAAAAAAGACAAAAATGTTTTGAAAACTATGTTGGTTGAACTATTGAAGATTCTTATCACTGATTTTAATGATTTCGGATTTCAGCTTTTGGGTCAAATCTAAGATAAATGCACGTGAAAGAACATATTTAAAATCTGATTATCGTTTTAATGTCCATGCTATCGGACTGAATGTTCATTAGAAAATCATTAATTTTAGATGAAGCTGTAAATACCAAACTGAAAAGCGATTAAAAATAAGTATTTTCCTTAATTTTCGTACAGCTGAGATGTTAGACGAAATTTTGCTTATCACCGGAGGTAGAACTAATTACTCTGACTTTGCAAACAGCGTACAGGACGCAGGAAAAATCATCCGTAAGATTATTGTTCCGATTCGGGGTTATATTAAGCTGAAATGAATTTCTTTTAAGCAGCATTTCTCTTCGGAAAGTGCATGAATTTGTTCTCGAATTAATTTGGGAATTCAGTCAACCATTTTGCTTCTTAAGTGCGAAACGTAGATCGTTTTGCTTCCTAAATAAATCTTCAACTACAATATTTTGTTTAAAAAATTATTATTTTCAACATAAGATTTTTAAACTAATCGGTCTTAGAAGCACCCCAAATATGTGTAAATTATAAACACATATGTTGCTAATAAAATAAAGCTAGGTTCGAAATCAGTCATTTGTAGACATCATATTCTAAATTCATAATCTCATATACTAGAGTAATGATACAAATTTTTCGAATTTATATAGCAGAAAAATAAAAAGTTTATAAAATCCTGTGATAAATTTCAAACATTTTATCTTAGAAAAATACTTTATTAGTTTACTGCATAAATTTCACTTTATCTTATTTAGAAAAATCCCATAAAAGTAAAATATCATACAATTGTTTAAATTTAGATACGATAAGAGACAAGCCAATGCATGCAGTACAATAATGATAAGGAAGAGATAAGACCGGGATTTCTATATTAGTAAATGCAATTCAGATTCGCTTTTGGATAATATCTATTATAAAAATATTAACAACTAATCATGATTCCATATTTATTCATTATTCAAACTCAAATGTTTATAAAACTCAGCTCTATAATAAAAACTGTATTAGAGTTTCTGTCAGAAATGACAATGAATTTCTACTTTTGAACTAATATTTTAAATGATATTTAAGTTTTTTGGGAAAAAAATTGAGAATTCAAATATTGGGTAGGTAGTTTTAGGGATCAAGAATTAATATAAATCTCAAATACACTTAATATTTTTAAAAATGAACTGCAGTTAAAAATATTAACAGAAAAAAATTTCATCAAAAAATATAGCCTTTGCATTGCTTTTCTTTGATTTAAAAGACAGAAATCTTATGAATGTTTTTTTAATATTTTAAAATCTATTTTCGTTTTTTTTTTATACAGATTGAAATGAAATTGAATATTCAAAATAAATGTATTATTTGATCAAGGATTTAATTAAATTCGCCGTTCAAGTGTTAAATGTATCATGGTATTGGATGTATTTTAATATACATTTGAGTTTATCCCTTTGATTTTTAACTTTTTATCATTAGATCCCGATTTCCGTGATTGTTTTCATTGTGCTCCTATTTTGATGGTTTTTAATAGACTTTTTTTTTTTCTCGAATTCTTACTCCTCCAATATTGAAAAAAATTTGAAATTTTAATCCCATTACATTTTGAATATTTTACACTACCTTTACATTACTTTAAACATGCTATTTAGTTTTGTATTAATCTATTTATTAGTTGCCACTATCCCCATTTGGGAATTTTGGTATTTTACGTACACCATTCGGCCCTAAGAATATATTTAATGCATCTGACAATTTAGTTTCATTGTATATATATATATATTTCAGTTAATATCATATGTAACAGAAAGTGTGTATTCTGTGTTTCGTTTCTTTATAAGGGAACAAATTTGAAATTTGCCTGTAACTTGAACGGAATGGAATTATCATATTTAAAGTATTATAGTTTTGGTTTGGGTTTTAAATTATAATGAAATACCGCGCATAAATATGTAATTTAGAAGTAATACTAACCATCCGTTATTTTACTAAATCTTTTGTTTTTTATTGAAATGATTTTATTGATCATTTTATAACGATACACTTTTTCAAAAATATAAAATATTTACAAAACGAAACATAATTTGAATATAATTATACTGTTGTAAACTTATCCGGTCAAAAAAAAAAAAAAATGGCAGTAATAATTTATATAAATTTCAATTACATTTATAAGTTTCTTTCGAATGCTATGTTTTTGTTTTCCTATCTTTTTATTATATCTCTGAAGGTTACAAATCTCTAAATCAAGACCCCTGCCATTTTTTTCATTCTAATACGAACTTGGATAGGGATTACGCGTATTTAGTTGTTTGGTTACTCTGAACTTACCAGGCACACAATTTCTAGAATAACAGCTGCTAGGGATACTTTAAAGTGACAAACATTGGAATTTCGCAATTGTCAAGTGGAGGTATTCCACATTCTCTGCGTTTCCTTAATAATAACGCCACACCATTAATTAGGAAAAACCATCTTCTGAAGCCAATTTGATGACTTGAAAAAAGAACGATATCAACCATATAATAGACTTAATATTGCACAATAATTTTGACTGAAACAACTGTAATAACTCGATTGATAGGAAAACGTCAATTGTCGTAAGCATATTCTAAATAAATTTTGTATATAAGTATATTCTAATTACTTCAGGAATATATATACGCTTTCTGAATCCATAATTTGGCTCTTTTTGGCGATGTGGCGAACTCTCTTCCAACATACTTCCCTTTACTTTGCGAAAAAATTATTCGTAAAATTTATTGAATAGAGCTTTATTATTATTAAATATTAATAATATTTAATCAGCGGAGTTGGTCTCTTTAACATTTTCTCATGTTACTCTCTAATAAATGGGAATTTGTTTTTTAGATGCATTTTCACCCAAGCGATAGAAACCAAAATGTGACTCAGAACTATAATTGTAACCACAAAATCACATAACAAATTCGATATATTTTTGAGTCATTACGTTTTTGAGTTATCGCTCTTACATGATTCTGACAGTATAAAGGGATAGACGATCAATCCCTAGTTGTATTTATCTTACAATTCGATAACTGGTTATTCTATAGACGTTAAACCAGAGTACCGAATTGCATCCATCTAGTTCTCTTTATTTTGTAATTATTGTGTTAACTTGTATTCAAACAGCTGGAAGGACAAACCTCATCTGATTAGATTTCTTCTAAAATTTGTTCTGAATTTGTTCTAATCTGAAAATTTGGAGTAAAAACTGTATGCCAAATCTGAATAAAGTGCAAATATTGAGCGCATTCTGAATAAAGAGCAATTTTACTCAAATTACTGAAAACGAAATATTACGTCTTTTGTAACATCGCAGGTTATGAGACAGTCTCATGCAAAAATAAATGAAATATAAATTCTTGTTTCAATGCAAAAATCTGAGCACAATTTGAATAAAGCGAGATTTCACCTAAATGGCTGAAAATGAAGTAAAACATCTCGTCTTTTGAAACATCAATTGTTGTAGAGATTGTCTCATGCAAAAATAAATTATAATATATAACGCAAAGATTTGATTTGCATGAAGAAAAAAAGATTTGTTGAAAGGTTTGAAGGAACGATAAACAAAATGGCTTTTAATTTTGCGAATGATCATTTAGTTCTATAAAATACTTCCTGAAACCACTGAACAACAGTTGTGCTGGATGAATTAAAGAATGGAAACTATATATTTATTTTATCATCAATATAAAAGCAAATGTTTATTATATATATATGATAAAATATATTTATCATATAGATAAAAAAAATGTAAACAATATTGAATTTTGAATATTTTCTCAGACAACAAATGTCTAATGTACCCTGGAATCTCAAGTGCAAAGAAATCGTATTTTAAGAGTCAAAATAAATCACTGATAACAAGTGTTTATAATATGGTAATCTCATGAAAGAATATTGAAAAATCATTAAGAGAAATAATGATAGGAGCATCAACTTTAAATCTGGCAAAAACACATAAAGGAAAATAAAGTGAAACCATGCTGTTTTTTACTCGAAATTTTTCATCTGCCTATTAATTATACCATACGTCTGGTTTTATCCATTAAAACGTCATTTTCTTGCAAAATTGATGGATAAAATATTGATGTCTAATTGCTGAAAAGGGGAATTTTTAATGCGGCAATTCAATGCGGTGTGGATTCATAAGCAATCTTTAAAGAAAGCGTTAAAAAATGAAAATTCATAGTTATTAGAAAGTTATCTGAAAAGGGCCTGTGTAAAAATTTTTAGAAATCGGAAAACATTTTCCATTTTCCCATCAAGAATAAGGAAAACCATAAAATTTCACAAAGTACTATTTTAGTGCTTTTCAGTGCATATTATAAAATTTAGCAAAGGGATTTTCTTATCTTTTTAAACTAAATACACTTTATAGCAGTTGCATTACTCTTAACCAATAGACTACCAGACAATTCAAATTCTGTCTCTCCTTGCCGGGACGTCGTCGGAGCCAGAGGGGGAGGATGTAGCAGTTGCATTACTCTTATCCTCTCTTTTGGATACTAGATGGCGGTGCCTGATTAGGCCATCGCATATGCCATCCCACAGTGCATTGCGATTGTAATTAGAATGAGATGTGGCGCCAATGTGGTGGTATGTAGATTATTATGATCTGTGCAGGAAGCAACAGGACGAATGTTGTTGGAAATATTTCTTTAATAATCACATTCACACACTTAAACAAACACAAAGACAAGACATTCACGCTCGCGGCTTCACAGTTCAGCATCACATCTCATTCTAATTACAATCGCAATGCATTATGGGATGGCATATGGGATGGCCTAATCAGGCATCGTCATCTAGTATCCAAAAGAGAGGATAAGAGTAATGCAACTGCTACAACTTTAAAAATCAAGATATAAAAATAAATTTTTGTTTTGGTAAAGAAATAATTTTTCCCTACCCCTTTTTAACATGAATACCACATCATATTTATATATGCGTAAAAATTTAATGAAGAGAGTAACGACAATATGTTTGACGGCAGCTAAAAAGGATTTTGGACTCTTTCAAGTGAATATTTGATTTACTCATTTCAATGGCTTAAAAAAAATTTATTCGCCATTGTTGCTCAGGTGCAACCCGAGTTTTCATTGGCTCTTTTGGGGCATTTACAGCCATTTGACCATGTTGTAATTATCCTCTGGATTACATTTCAATATGAGAATGAAACATAAACTTCAAACTTGTTTTGTCGCTTGAATCGAGGCAGTAATGTCTCAATAGTTAATTAAAATTAGCATTATTTTATTTAGAATATGATATTCTATGATGATTCTGTAAAAAAAATACAATGTTAATTATGATCAACTATCAATCAATGTTTTTCCAATGTTAATATATCACTCTTATTTTCTCGTATATAATGCATGGAGAAAGTATTGTAAGTATCAAAAAAAAAAAAAAAAAAAAAAAATTCGAGATTTTGACGAATCACCTGATTTTGTAAAACATATATTTGGAAAATGACTGTATGTCTGTGATAAAGATGACTTATAAATGCTTTGAGACAAACGAATGAAATCGGATATATGATCTTTCCACCAAGGGCAGCCCGTCCAGTCTTTCTGAAAAATTTCAAAAAAGAGATGTGAATAGGAACTTGTGCGAATATGTTTTATAAGTTAATTTATGTATAAGGGCATGTGACTAATTTATGTATAAGAACATGTGAGCACTTAAATACAACAATTATCGATGTCCGATTTATATCGGGTATCATTTATAATTTCTTTCAAAATCCGATAAATTCGATCTCCGAATCAGATAAGATTTTAATTAGATAAAAGTTCCTTTTAATTTTAGAAATTCATAAATCCATCATTGCATTTCCAAATAAAAGGCTATTGAAAGTCTCTCGCCTTTTTTGTGTGGCTTGGTGGTAATATGGATTCGGGATCATTGGACTCCAAGTTTCAAACTTGATTTCCCCAAGGAACTTTTGTTTAAACGGGTCTGGTGAACAATAAATCTGTCGAGGCCGAACGTATCTTGTTGGTATGGTGTGGAAGTTTTGAGAGAGGTACCAACTAGGGTTCCGTCCTCGTCATCTTATCATGATTCCAGATTACGAAGTCAGTACCAAAAATAGCCCTAAAATGGCTTCAAAATGGGACGTTAATATAACAAAAACTGAAATTTTTTTTTCTTATCTCCAAAGAGTGCTGTGTTTGTCACCATTATATTCTGATGCTTAAATATAATCAGTGCCATAACTCTAACTTATGTCATCTGAAATGACATTGCCCGATGCTTTTATAAGTCTTTTTTTATAAGTTACAAAGGGCACTTAAACCTATAATTACAGAAATAAATTAATGGGAAAAAATCGTTTTATTCATAATGCAAAATTACAATCTTATTTTTCTTACTTTTTAAAGACAAATCCTTGATAAAACCAAATTAGTTTATTTCACGACTCATCTGAGATTAAATTGATAATACAAATAGATATTCAATTATAAATTTTTCGTCGATAAATAATTTTTAGATCAGCTATAATTTTGAAAAAAAAATTCTTTCAGAACTTGCGACATTATCCGCAATTTATAAACAAATTCTATGAATAACAATGAGCTTTCCAGCTTATAATTTTGAATGAAATGAAGGTCCTTTTTTTCCGTTCGATTTCATTTAATGCAAATAGAATTAAATGTTAAGGACTTTTTCTTTTAATATGAAACTATTTTTCCAAAATGTTACTATTCTCATGTAATCCACAGTTACATTTTACATTTGATAAATTGGATGATGTAAGAAATGAATTATTCTCAGTGACAATATGTAAGTGTGGAAATTCTTTAAATGATTTCTTGAATCATTCGATGAAATCAAGACATCGTTTCCTGCAGAATTGTCTTATCATATAATATCTCAGCATTCCAAGGAACTTCGCCAATCATAGTCTATTTTATTCTGCATCAGTGTTTAACGTCCAAATCCAAATTA
>JAPMOR010032386.1:37938-51424 GCA_026543865.1 Argiope aurantia | reverse complement strand
ATAGCTTTATGCTTGATGGATGAAATTTTGTATGCGTTCTTTACATGAAATTTGTACATTTCCAACAAATGTTGAACAAAATCTATTGAGGGGAAATCTGTATGTCTGGCTATTAACATGATAAGTACAAAACAAAGAGAGCTAGATGGGTAAAATTTGGTACACAGAATTAACATCTACCGTATCAAATTTGGAATGTGATTTTGTGACTGTAGTTCTGTGTGAAATTTTTGTTTGAATTGGCTGATAAAAATGCATTTAAAGCACAAATTCGATTTTCTTTATTTCACTATTAACGACACGTAAGGAATTATTAGCCAAAAAAATCGCCAAGAATTCAGTAATAATGCCAAATTTACACCAAAGATTAATATTTCGCAATTATTGTGCACTAATTCCACGCAAGACGTTTTCTGGGATAACACCTTTATTAGAAGATAAGAGAAATTGTTTTGAGAAGACATCCCGTTAGCTTAGTTATGGCAATAAATATAGTATTATCTTTTCAAAGTTATTGACTGTAAAATGATCTTCCCTTCGATCGTTTCATGTGCATTATGACACATTTTTCTATTGATCTAATTTTGTGAATAAAGCACAAATGTCATCAAAGTATAATAATTTATATTTTAGTAAATATTAATGCTACATTGAAAGTAGATGGAACCAAGTATATGAATAAAAACGATTTCGATTGAGAAGTCCCATTTCATTAAATCGCATACAGTAAACCCTCTATAAAATACAATTTTATTCTTCAGAGAGACATTTAACAGTTTGTAGATTCGTAAACATTCCCAACACGGCCAAGTGATACTTTATCACTGTTCAGCATCGTGTGCTCAGCCGTTGTAAAGCACTAATCCCTGATATTATGCTGAAATAAAAAAAGAATAAATCAAATGCAGCGACACCTTTCGACCAAAAGAGTAACTTAGCTGATACGTGAGTCAAATTGAAGACTCGCTGAAGCATCTTTCAACTTCCACAAAAACGAGGAGGGAGGTAAGAGATTTTCTATTCTGTGCCTCACTCCCCCCGAGGTATCAGCCGATGTCCCTTAAAGTAAAAAATTGGGGCAACTGTTGATTATCGTTTGAGTTAGGTATTTTCTGGCAGTCAGTGGAAATTAACACCTGAGGATTTCCAACCTCTGCAATCAAAAAACCATTAAACATGAACAGGGGCAGAGATTGTGAATAAATAGGTGGTAGGTGAGTGGGCCAGATGTTTTGAATTAAGACATCTCTGCCTACCCTCCGGCCTGTGAAAAAAAATTGTTTTTCTGCTAAGAAAATTTACTGAAAGACTGAGTTGGGAGACTATTCCTTTTGGAATTTAGAGATAAAAGCAGAGAGAAAAAGGAAGATTTTAATGGATTTAAAATATTTATTTAACAAGCTAGCCGCCTTTGGTGACCAGATTCTCAGCTCAGATTATTGACTTTTTTTTTTTTTGGCAATGAAAATATAAATATAGAATGAGTTTAATTGAAATAGTCTACTACAAATTAATGGGGTGCAAATTAAGAAATAATGTATATACTATGAAATAAAAACGGAAGCGAAAATTTTACAATGGAGGTAATGTCCCAAGGTAGTTTTTTACTCTTAGTATTAACACTGCCAAAAGCAAGGAATTGAGATTTTTGACAAATGAATTTGAATTTCATCATAATATTGCTTCAATCTGAACCCAAAGTAAATTTTTTAAACTATGTATATTAAAAATAAAGAAAATAATTCTAAGGAAATCAAATGGATATCATTGACAAGTTATTTTTTTTTAAATTTTAAGACGATTTAAACCCATTTTGGAAAAATAAGAGACGAGCACTCGTTTTCATTGGCAAGGCATAGCGATTATCCGTCTGACAACAGTTAAACCTATTTTTGAGTTTGATTAAACCTTGTCTGAAGCTTGTTTCTAACATTTTGATTTCTTTTACATAGTATTATATAATTGACTGAATGAAACGGCAAGCCCATAATAGAGAAATTCTAATAATAATTTACTGCTCCAATCACTACTTAAGAGAAGTGTTGCCAGCTATAAAAGCCTTTAATGAAGCAAACGTTTGCATGATTTGACTGTTGCCATTTGATAATAAATAATAAGAGTAATTTCTGTGTCACGTACGTTAGTATTTTATATATATATATATATAAATGGTCAATAAAAACATTCATTACAAAGAAATTTGCAAATAGAGTAGATAGCTTATTCAATTTCTCAAATTCGAAATAAGCAGCAAATGATGTATTTATTTATTATAATTTTTTTAAAAAAATATTCCTTTCAATTACTAAAAAACAAATTTAAAAATAATAAAATAAGCCAGTTTGAGAAACATACTTTCAATCGCAGCAAAAATAGTATTGGTACTGCAAAGATTTTAAAAATATTATTTTCTATTTTTCATTTTTAAGTTATAATGAACTATTATAAATATTGCAAAAACTTGAAATCAAACGTTTTTCAAACGAAGTACTAAATGGTAGTTTTGATATGGAATAAACATTTAATTGAATTAATCGGTTATCTGATAAATAGAAAGTGTAAATATTAAAACAGCATATTTTTACTGAAAAATTCCATATTTACGATCATGAATCAAGTCAAATTAAATAAAAGTCTGCTGAAATTGTCAAAAAATTTTGGTCCGAAAGAGGTATAAAAAATGTTCAAAACCTAAATCCGGAAATAATAATAATAATAATAATAAAATGAAGTTTGTTTAGATAAAAATCGAATAACTTAAAAGCAGAAAATGGAATAAATATACAATATGGAGATGACATTTTAATGGCGGAATCTGCATCTGTATCGAATTTAAGACTAAATTTGTCATTGGGAAGAGGATCTTTTTTTCCTTCTCATATGAAATGATTATAATATGCTACACAAAGAAGCAAAGAACATTCTTGACTTTTAAAACCAAAAATATGCTGCATCAATGGATAAAAAAAAATTAAAAAACGAGATGTATAAAGCGATCGATACAAAGAAACTGCCACATATTTGGCGTGCACTCATTTTTTCCAAGACAGCGTAAAACGTTTTGACTTTTAACCATTTCCCATTAAATAAGATTCAATGCATTAGTCACAGAGCAGTGCAGGAACACATGTATTATAACAATTAACATTTTTTTATCGGTTTTTCCTCTATATGTTAAGTATCAAATTTAGTCAGAATGTGTTTGATGAAAAAAGTGTTCATTTCTCATTTTTTTTTTCTCACTGCACTAAAATGCTACACAAATAGGAGTTTTATTTCCTTTGAATTATAAAACATTTAAGTTGCCACCCACCTTGAATGAAAATATTATAAAATAATCACAGTTTTTAGATTGCCAAAAGAAAAAGAAAATGGAAATGTTGAATAATCATTTTTTTATAATGCCATTTATAAATGTCAAAAAATTTGAACTTAAAATTTCGAAGAATACCCCTACGTTTCCTTAAATTCGAATTTTTTTTTTTTTTTTTTTTTTTTTTATTAATGCTTTTTGGTTTGCGTGCTCGATAACTAAAAAAACCTTTTAAACTAAATGGATCAAATTTGGCATGTGGTTTGTACACCATTATACATTTCTATTAAATTTTGAATGCCAATCCATCTGCAAGAAATACATCTATCTGTTTCTCCAAATGTAAATGAATCAGATAATTTCTAAACTCAAAGAGCTAAATGGATAAAACTCAGTATTTTTCGAATCCAGGGAGGTCTGAAGCGTAGAGTTATTTGTCAAAATTTTGAGTTGAAATTTTTTGATATTTAAAATACTCTTTCTTTGTATACTTCTATTCGATAAAATAAAGATTAACTTATCATCCTTTCTATTTAATGAATGCAAAACAATAAAGATGAGAGCATTATAAAGAAAACCAGGAAAATAATCAGTATGCACCATGAAACTATTGCACCCTATATTTGAATTTTATCCTGATTCTATAATTAATATTCGCTTTTCAATTTTATTTAAAGACTCATTTTCCTAGATAAATTAATATTCATAAAGTTTTTCCACAAAGAAATCTGAATATCCTTAAAAATGTATTCATTATAATCCAGTCTCTATTCAGGAATATTTAAATTTTTAAATGCTCGTAAATATGAATAAAAAAAAAGAAAAAACTATAAAAAAATCGACCATTTTTGTAAAACATGTAAAATGCGGTTCATTAATTTTTCAATTGTTGTTCTTTATACATTGAGGGATTCTGTTGTTGTTTGAAATAATTATTTATTTTTTTCTATTTATTTTCTTCGCTTCATTCATTCGATTTCTTAGATAAGAACTTTAGAATAAGTTTTGAAGCTATTTAATTAGATTTTTAACTTTTGCTTTATTTATTTGATACTATTTTCAACTCATTTCAGACTCTTCATCTTTAATCGTATTATCAGAATTATTCTGAGTTGCATTGACATTTTGGAAATTGTTATATATATTTTTTAAGTTCTAGTTAATAATTTATTATATTTTTTTCTCTGATAAGTTACTTTATCAATATGCACATCTATATGTCTGGATAAACATGGACGCCTAAAAGAACACCATACATAATATGATGCAGACATAATTTTCTTCGAATTTTAATATTTCCAGTTCTTAAACTGTTTTAACTCATTTTATGATGAAATATGAGTAGGAAATTTTCTATGTTTATGTATAGTATAAAATATGGTAGTTTAATGGTTTTAGAACTTAATTATCAATGGCAATATTAAGATAATCAATTATTGATTTCATAAATATGGTAGTTTAATGTTTTTAGAACTTAATTATCAATGGAAATATTAAGATAATCAATTATTGATTTCATACTAGTTGGGCCACATAGTAATAAATTTCAGAACAACTGATTTGAAGAATATTTATAATAATGAATTATAAATGAAGAAGCAAAAATGTTAGCATCAATAAAATTTTTATAAATCTACTTTTCAGTGCACTAATAAAAATGTTTTTTAAAAAAGATTGTTTTTATTAAATTAATTAATGATCTGAATGAACATTCGTACTACTTATCGTACAATAATCGCCTTTATATTTTAAATGAAACAACCAAAAGGTGAACGATAATCTTTTTTTTTATTTAAATTCTTTTTGAAAAAAATCAATGCATTATTTGTTAATCCATTCTAATGCATCGAATTATTTAGTGCAATGTTTTTGGAGAATGCACTCAATTATCTAGTGGGGGTGGGTGGGGAAGTCGAAATACTGTTCCGAAAAGGAAACTAGCCTCACATATTTTATAATATTTAGTTTGGCTGCCGACTAAATAAATATATTAAGTTTTTAATAAATATAATAAATATTTTTTTATTTTTATAAATATAATATAATATAAAAGAAAAAAAAAGTGTGCGAAGTTACTGTTGAATGCAGACATTAAAATATCTGATATCAGAAGTTGCAGATAAAATTTCCAACGGTCCCGATACCTTTCTACACGATCCACATTTTAACTTTTAGAAATTTTAAATTAAATAATTGCCCCTTCTTTAAAAATTGTTTTAGGTCTATCAATCATAATGTGATTTTGCCGAATCTAAATCTAGCTGTTAACGAATATGAATCAACAAAAAAAATTAAATATGGAAGGTACTTTTAAATATTTTTTTCTACACAGAGGAAATATCTACAGGTCACTATTTTTTCTTTAACAAAATTATAAAACAGTTTACAAAGCATTTCATAACATGAGAATGAATTAGTGCACACATACATACACTTTCTATTGATGGAAAATGTTGTAAACTTTGGATCTAACTCTACGCCATTTTGCACTTTATACCTAATATGTGAATGAAATAATATCTCAAAAAATATTTTAGATTCAGTCAATTATTTTAAAACGCAGTCAAGTTGCAATCAGCCTACAACTTCTGATCACACAGTCACAATTGCAATACTCTTCCTACAGCAGAACACTAAAAAAATCCAATCTTGGATAGTGTCTCCAATTTTTAACCCATTTAAAAATTCCGAGGTTCTCCTTGTATCTGAATTGAATGCAAAAATATCGTTCATAATCGTGTAACACGGCGTTCTAATATTCCTAGTAGAGAATTTTCTCCATTAAGACGTGTAATTTTATCTTAGAATATGACGAAATTAAATGTGTTATTGATGGGTTGAATGTACTTCGAAATAGTTTAATATTGTAAGAAATTCTGTCGTATCTATAGAATTATGCGAATAAAACAATGTAAACATACAAATACAGGAAATGAGTTCAGTTATACGCAAAAATAAAATGATTAATCAGAATATTATTATTATTTTTACTTCATTGTATTCGCAAAAGCCTTTTGATATTAAATCCTTGTACAGCTTATGTAGATTCTTTAAAATATTTTATGACGGTTGTTTGTGATCAATCTAAAATGTAGCAAGTGGGTTTTTTTCTTTCATTTATGTATGCTTACGGGAATTCTCAAACAGAAATTTAAGTAAGATGATATTAAAGAAGCTCGCTGAAACTATAATTCTGAGGTTGATTTCAAGTATAGAGTTCTTAGCTTAAAGTAATAATTCTTCCCGTATTTTTAACATTGATAAATAACAATATTGATAAATAAATAAATTAAACGATATATTATATTATTATATCGTTTAGTTTAGTTTAGTTATATAAATGTCCCGTTTTAAAGAAACACAGGGGCTATTTTGGAACGAGCCTCGTAATTTTGAATCGTGACACCTCTTCTCCAAACTTCCATAGAACAATAATATATAAAAAGAAGAAAAAAGAAAAATTCAATTAAGTATTTAACTTATAAAACAGCTCAAAGAAAAGTATATATATATGCTTTATATAGTATTTCTTATGCAACAGATACACTTGCCGTATAAAAAATATACATACACACTCTTTCCGCTTTCTTTATTCTTTATTCAAAGCTCATATTTTATTAAAAATTTTGAAAATATCATAACTTAATCGAAAAATATTCAGATGTTAGTTAGATTCAAAAATAGAATGAAAGCACCAATTTGAAGCGGTAAACTTCAATGTATAATTTTACGCTTTTCACAAAGAAATGAACTTTTATTTCCTTTTTTGTTTCCCGAGTTGAGGAAATCTTTTTGAAGTATGACCGAAGCAATACTGCCACAGCTTCGCATAGGTTTAAACATTTTATGTTTGCACATTCAATATTTTCACCCATTTATAATGAATATTCTGTTATAAGATGGAACTGGTTATTAAAATAATTTTTGACTGTATTACTTTGTGCTAATGGAAATTTCAGTAAAATCAGAAAAAAAAAAGAAAAAGAAATGGAAATGTAAATCTAATATTGAGACTGAAGTGAACTCCAGAATTTGTTTAAAGGAAATCAGGTTCTTTTGAAACGGATGTTAAGCATAACTCTCCATTTCAATACCTTTCTTTTCATTTCTTACTTCGATCGCGTGATAAAAGCACTGATTCAAATCTCCTGGCGTGCACAAACCCATTTCTTGGGTGCTTTCACCGAATCTCTATAAATCAACGGATTAAATTCAATTTGGGGAAGTAGGAGACGTGTTCTTTCCACTCTCCACTGCTATTTATTGTGAGCTTATTTTGGCAGCATTACATTTAACCTAATCACGATACTCCAGATTTTCACACCTATATTTTTTTAAGGCATAGATTTTAATTTTTGTAGAAGCAAATAGTACTTATACTGAGTGGGAAAAAAAAGTAATTGAAAATAGGAGAAATATTAATGGAAAATAAGCGTTTAAATAGCGAATACTAGATTTTACCTGTTTCTAGAAGTCGGTTTTTACTTTCATTTATCAGAAGTATTGAGAATGCATTCAGTCGTCAAAAAATGTGAACTTCAGATTTTGACGAAACTCCTCGTTTTAGATTTCCCCGAGTTCGAAAAACACATTTTCGGTGTTTTATGCCTGTCCATCTGTCTGTGACAAAAATAATTCAAAAATGCTTTTAGCTATGCGGATGAAATTTGGTGCACGGTATTTAAACTATATTTATTGATTTCTATCAAATATTGAGCAAAGTCCATTCAGAGGATGTCTGTCCATCCGGCTGTGTGAATGTAAGTTAACACCATAACCATAAAACGAAGATAGCTAGATAAGGATAAAATTCGGAACAAAGGCTAAAATTTTAATCCAAATTCAACAAGAGTTGATCGTCTGCTGTTCTGAACTTTCAGAAATATCTAAACGCAATGACTTAAATATATCAGATATGGTATGTGATTTTTTTAACTACAAGTGTACATTTTTTGTTTCAATCGGGTAGGAAAAAATGCGTCTAAAACACAATTTCGTGTTTTTCGATATTCGTGTACTATTACCCGCATGCCAGGTAAACCTCGCCAAAGATCATAAAACAAATATTCTAAAAATTTCAAAATCACGCGAAGTTTAATATTTCATATCTATTGTTCGCCAATGCCATGAAGGCGTTCTCTGGGATAATGCCTTTATAAGATATTTGCTATCGAATTTGGAGGAGACCCATTCCGCTGATTCTTTTGTACGGTTTCATAATCTAGGGATATTAATTGATATGAATTCATACATAAACGATAACTGTAAATATTTCGAAATATGCCAAGGAAAAGAAAAATGTCCAGCATTTTTACACATGAGTCGATAAGTTGAAAATGAAATGCATTAACCAGCCTACGATAATCATCAATGGTTGACATAGCAACGTATTAAAAATGCTAAAAAAAACAACAACAAAAAACCACCTAAAATGTTTAATAACTTTGACTATGAGCGTGCTAATGTTTAGAATTCATTTGCTTTTAAATGCTTCTATTCATTTAAATAAAATTACCTATTCTATAAACAATATTGATGAACGCTGCTTTTTTTTTAAGCTATAGTATTACAAAATCGTTTGGAAAGTTATATTAGTGCTGCAACATATGCTTTTTTAAAAATAAATTACATAAATCGAATTTATTTAGAAATAATTTAAATAATTTGTATTTAATATTCTCTAGTTTTCAAAGATCACGTAGTTGAGTAGCATTTTACGAGTACATTTAATTTCTGATATTCTAACTGTTGATTTTAAAAGAAAAATTAAAGTTTGAAATTAGAAAACAATCTACAGTTTTCGAAAATTTTTTCAATGCGTCTTATGTGTTCTATTTTTTTCTTAATATTTGCTAACAAATAAAACAATCGGTTCACATGATGACGCCCGAAAGCTATATTTATTTTTGATTAGAACGAACCGCGTTATGCCGCTTTGTGATCGTAAGCGTCAAACTCGAGAGGAGAAAATTCTCACTGGCCCTTTATTCATTTTTCTTTAAAACGAAAGGTGCTAGACTGTGATAATATGTGAGAATGTCGTGGAGGAAACAATTCCCACTGGTTTTATATTCAATTTTCTTCAAAATGAAAGGTGCTATGTTGTGATAGTATGTGAGAATGTCGAGAATAAAACATTCCCACTGGCTTTATATTCAATTTTCTTCAAAACAAAAGGTGCTATGTTGTGATAGTATGTGAGAATGTCGAGGAGAAAACATTCCCACTGGCTTTATATTCAATTTTCTTCAAACCGAAAGGTGCTATGTTGTGATAGTATGTGAGAAAGACGAAGAGTAAACATTCCCACTGGCTTTATATTCAATTTTCTTCGAAACGAAGGATGCTATTTGTGATAGTATACGAGAACATTGAGAGGAGAACACTCCCACTGCCTCTATATCCTTTTCTCTTCAGAACGATACTCACTATGTTGTGATAGTATGCAAGAAAATCGCAAGGAGAACTCTCCCACTAGCTTTTCACTGATTCACTTCTTTGGTGGAAATCTCACCGCAATCGGTGCTCATGAGCTGCAACGTTCTCCTCCCATACCCAGGCCAAAGGCAGTGGCTTATTTCTCATCCCGGCTGATGTTTCAGATTGCAATCTTTGACACATGATAGGTTTTTCCGACAGAAAATTACCGAAATCCTAAACCCAAGAACTGTGACATGCCCCTCCCAGTTGCCGTCCCGGATCCATTTACCAGTTCATCACCTTCACCTTCCCCAAGCAAAAGCATATTCATCAACGAAACATGACTTTTAGCCATTGGTGCAAATCCGGAGACGAAAACAACGCCCTTGCAAACATCGCCACGAAAACGACGAATGTGTCCCATGAAAGAAAACGGTAATTGTCCAATCAAGCGCCGATGTCAACTCTTGATGGCTCCTTTCTGTGCCATGTGGTCCGTGACTAATCTATCACTTAGCTGGAAGATTTGAGGTCCCAAATGATTGGGCGGCCATCCATTGTACCCTGCCGATTTGTTTATGGCTACCAGAAGTTAATAGACTATGAAACGAGACAGTGGCAAGCTTGGAAATTAAAGGGTCAGAAAATCTTGGAATAAAAAGAGTGGTTGGGGCGTTTTTCTGACACGGGAAATGGCAGCTCTTCGTCGGATACTTTAAAAAAATAATGTCATACCACTGACGGTTCGATATTAATTTCATTCCTTTGCGTGTCGAGTTGTAATTCGAAGGTTGGAGCAAGACAGGAGGATGATTGATAAGAGAGGATGAAACAAGTTCACTCTCTCCGCGGTCTGCAGTGAATTGATTTTACCTGGAAAAGTTAAAGTATGGTTTAAGGCGTTACTGCTTTTGTTAGGATAGAACAAATTTTTACTCATTATTTATAATGATCATGTGATGGTCGTCCAACCAGAAAAGCTAATAACTATTTTCTTTGCGTTCTTTATATTCGGAGATTTGGCATATATTTTTTGAAATTGATTTTGATTCCAGGACCAAAAATGAGTGGCCGAGATAAGAAAATTACAGCTTTGTTTGAGTCACGAAGATAAGACTTGTAAGACAAGGTTCTTAAATCCTTTTCTGGAAACATCTAAAAAGTCCCCTTTTTCTCCTCAAGTCACTCATTTTTTATATATATAATTAGACAGAGACTCCGATAAAGAATATATAATATATCAATATTATATTACTTATAAAGGAATAGTGTGATATTTAAACAACATTTAAAAAGAACTTATTCCTATATACACAGAGGCTGGAATGCAAAATTGTTTATCACTTTCCGATCATACTTCCTTCCATATATTTTTAAGCAAATTAGTATCTTTACTTTTTAATTTTTCTTACCTTTAAATCATTTGCTTAAGGTTTCGCAAACGGATATTTATGTCGCTTTTTTATATACGGATATTATGTAGATTTTTTCTATGTTTTTCTTCAAACTTAGAAGCTAGGATTGCATTTAATGAAAAAAAAATTTAGAACAGTACTGTTTTTCATTATTAAAATTAATGAATACTAATTTAATTAATGATTGTATTTTCCTTTAAAATATCCTGCCTACTTCTTCAAAACTTTTTTAAAAAGGGAATATTTCAAACAATTTAGAATTATACTGTCATTATACAAATATTTTCTTATTATTTTGTCAAGAAAGCAAAATACTTAATTTAAAATAAATTAAAATTTTAATTTATAAAATTTTATAGAATGAGCTATCTTTCTGATTACTATCTTTTAACGAAAAAATTCATAAAATCAGCTTTCTTATAATTATTGCGCTTATATTTTTCATAATGAATGCATAATAACCGAATGAATATAGGAAACTGACAGCATGGGAAGGATCTTCCATGTATTTTGAATTTTTTAAATTTGCTGTTGTTCAGTTATTTAATGAATTGTCATTAAATATTTTTGCCAGAAGGATCCCAAGAAAGATTTTCTAGTTCAGAAAGTCGTCCCCCTTATCTATTCTCACCAAATTAACGATAAAAAAAATTGGTAAGAATAAATTTACAGTTTTGTGTTATGTCAAAGCTAAACGGTCCAGGATTTTTGATATTTTGTTATAATTACAATACTGACATTTAATAAATTATCACAAGCTACTATTTGAACCCACCTTAAGGCGTAAGAGAGAATCTAAAGGTCCGAAATGAAAATCTGAATTATGGTTCAGTCCTAAAATCCATCATCGGCTGCGGTACAACTCCTCTCATAGGAAGCATGCCCAGTCATCGTAGGGGCGTAGTCGACCCCACATCATTTTTATATTTAGCAGAGCGGCGAGAACAAATATTATATTATCTCATCCCGATATATGAGATGCACCGCGGGAGACTCATGTCGTTAATTTATCCCCCATGTAACTTTCTGAATGATATATTTGTTCCAAAACTGAAGTCGATACATTTGTAGAGAGTTTAAATTTTATAATTCGTTATAAATAACTTTAAAATTCTACATTTAAGAAAGTATGAAATTCTGTATTCAAATTATTTTCACTCCCCCCTCCCCCCGATATATTCTTGTTTCATCATTAAATAACTTTTTCTTTTCCTAACTTTTTCTTTTACTGCCTTTAACTTTTCTTTTCTTTTCCTTTTTTATATATATTCCTTTTATGATGCTCTTCACTGTATCTTTAACTTCAGAGATCTGCGGGTTATATTCTCCCCCATTCTCTGATCATTCCGGCTTACCTACTCTGTTCACTGCAGTGCTTTCGTCATGGCTTGGAGAAATATATTTTGACTAAAACTAAAAATAGAATTATTCGCTTGAAAGCATAAAGAATAAAACCCATTAAAAAAAACCCTTCAGGACTGCTTCTTCAATCCATATTTTACAATATTTATATATTGCACAACAACATGTATTTTTACCGCGGTCCCAGTGATAAGTCTGTTTTCACTGTCTGGGATCTCTATATTGTACAACAGAAATGTTTCCTTTTAAATATTTCTAACACTTTTTAATATACACCAGCCGCTTTTGGCGACTAGTCCGTTCGTCCAGTTTATAGACTTTTTAGGTTATTAAATGATTAATTTGTTATTTGATATGACTGAAAAACATGAATTCAATCAGTATACTGCAAATTAAAAAAGTATATATATTACGAAATAAAATCGGAAGTGAAAATCCTTCTACTGAGTAAATGACTGGTAATAATTGAATGTTTTGATGTATACTTTGAATTCCTTCATAGCATTTAAAAACATTTTTTTTCCAGATAATGTATTAAATAGAATTAAAAATATTATATCTTTTAAAAAGAAAATTGTGCAGAAATGAAATTGGCATCCTTAAAAAGATAATTTTTTGAATCTTAAGATAATACAAAGATTATTTTTGTGAGATAATTATTTTAGAAAACATGAATATCAATTTCCATAGGGACGTCATAACGATACGGCTAGACTTATTATACGGTCGCCAAAACTAAAAAATTTTGTGTCGATTTGTCGCCAATTTTTTTTAAAGTCTTTTCTTACCATTCCTAGTACCCATCTAGAATAACAGTTTTTAGGTGAGTTTTTGGACGATTGGGCCGATTTTGATGTGCTTGTTGAAAAAACGCTAATTAATCTCAAACCTTACAACGATTACTTATCTGGAAATGATTATACTTATTTTTAAGCTCACTTAAATTTTTTGTTTGAAGTCTGTTTCTTTATTTCAT
>JAPMOR010032386.1:19943-37838 GCA_026543865.1 Argiope aurantia | reverse complement strand
TATATATATATATATATCCTCTAATTAAATGTACTTTTTGGTGAGATGGCGAAACATCTCAAGAATATTTCTAATAATATTTTGCAGCTCCCTTAATTAGCTGAGAGAAACGTTGGATTTAATGCACATGCAAAAATATTCAATGAATGAAGCAATATGGAACTCGTACGATGCTTTGTTGATATTTGAATGTTGCCATATTACATTAAGTAATAAGTCCCATTTCTCACCCACGTTCGTGAGCATTTTATATATATAGATTGTTGCATCCAGAGTCAAAATCGGCAATGCTGATTGAGTGCTAATAATTTTTTTGTCCATCACAAAGCTTGTTGCATTTCTTCTTACAGTCTCATTGGCATTTAACAATATGCTTTTACTTTAATAATGCGACAAAAAATCTTTAAAGAATTCAAAGGGGGAAAAAAAGTTTCCCTGGAAATAAAAGTGAAATAGATATTGAGAAAAATCCCATTTTATGTACATTCATTTGTACTCTCCCTTATAAAACATCCTGGCATTTTCTTATGCAAAACAGGAGCAAGTGATGTGGAAGGTTTCAGCAATTCAACTAATAATCAAGTTCAGAGGTATTCTTTAGTAATAATGTAATTTGCAACTGTAAAACATAATAAAAGTTTCTCAAGAAAATTGGACAACCCCTTTTTTTCTCTCCCCAGGAAGGAAAATAAATCATTAATTCATCCTGAAAAAAAAAAAAAAAAAAAACTCTTGTGTGTGTGTGTGTGTGTGATGATAAACATTTAATAAACTAGCCACCTTTGGCAGCAGTTTGTTCGCTTAGATTATTGACTTTTTAAGCTAGCAAATAATTTTTTTTATTTAAAAGAATCACCTTGCTATTTAATACGACAGAAAAGCACGAATTAAATTAAATCAATTTATTAAAATTAAAAAGTGTATATATTTTGAAATGAAAACGGAAATGAACATCCTACTACGGAGTTAATGATTGGCAAAGGAACGCGATTAAATGTTTTTATGGATAGTATAACATTTGAAAATATTGTATATCAATTTAAATTAAACAATATTATTAAAATTAAAAGAAAAAGTTACACGGAAAAGAAGTGCATTTCATTAAAAAGTTTTTTTTTAAGTCTTAAAATGATACAAAGAAAATTTTTGTTAGATAATTAATTGTTTTGGAAGATACACCAATTTGCATAAATAAATCAGCTATTACCCTTTTAGTGATGGTAAGTCTACTACTGAGCTCGCTTAAATTACTTGTTTGAAGCTTAGCTATTTCTTTATTTCTTTCATAACTTCTTTTCCTCTGACTAAACGGACTTTTTAGTGATACGGCAAATTCTTTTCCAAACGTTTAATAATATTTTGCAGCTCCATCAATTAACTAAACGAAGCACATCGTGCAATGCAGTTGTAAAGATATTTAATGACGCAGCCTCAAAATTGTATAGTTTGTTTATATTCGAATGCTGCCATTCAGCAATAAATAATAATAGCGATTTCTGTACTGCCGTGCGTTTTATATATATAAATAATAACCTAATGGATACCGTTGACTTTTAAGTACATTCCTATAAGAAGACTACCTATTACAATGGTTGTCGTGACAAGACTTCGGGAAAATTTCTTATATTATATATATATATATATATATATATATATATATATATTATTTATAAAGAATTATTATTATTTATTAATAAATGTTAAAGTTATTTTATAAAGAATATAACTAGAGTAATTTTGTTTTGATTTTAACTGACTTGGAATATGTTGTTAGAAAGGTAAAAATCTCAGATGATTTCGTAAATAACCTATCTAGTTTAAAGGGGTTGGAAAATAATGGGGGGATTTTCATTTTGTTATAACTTTCTTAATATTGAAGATAGAAAAATAAATACATTTAGCCAAATCAGAGCCTCATTAAGACGAACAACTTTTATATTTAACGTTTTACCGTAACTGCAAATCTTAGAAGTTAGGGGCTGAAAAATGATTGTAAAGCTCTAATTTTAACTGTTCCTAACATCAACAATTTATGTTTCCAGATAGTAACTTAGACTTCAAGGAATTTACCTTTAACTTCCAGCATGCCGAGAGGAATTTTTTTATTCTTCAAGGAGAAAAAAAAAAGCACGAACATCAGACATGACTTTACCTTTTATCCAACTATCGTGCGTTAATAAAATTAGTAATCGAAAGAAAGGTGTATATTTATATTAGAATTTGGGACAGGACTTTTAAATACAGTCCATTATTTATAATGGTTTGAATAATGGCTATCATTGCGGACGTGGCTTAGGAAAATGAAAAGGTTATTCGCTGCTTGAAAAACCGATTTATAGTGATTTTTCTCTTATTTGTTCAAAAGAGAAGTGCCTTCGAATTTTTTAAAATCAGCAAAACTTCATCTAATATTTACTGAATTTAGTAAAAAAATTTAACATAAGTACATCTAAGAGAACTGGTTTCAGCTGTATACTTCGCAATATAATGGAAAATGCACAGGAGATAACTCAAGAAAAGAATTCACAGGGTATTTTTTTTCTTTGTGAAATTTAATACTACATAAAATATCACCCAATGCAATACGGACGATATCTCAATTTTTAAGAGAGACAGTTTTGTCCGATAACAGATTAAAAAATGAAGGGAATCCGCATTGCAGCTTAAATTTCTTAAGTAAATTGATTTAATCTCTTCATCGTCCGTAACGCGTCTAGTGCGTTCAAGTGAAATTTCAGCAGGGCGGCCGTCCATGCTTTTTTTACATTTTAAAATCTTTAAACGTTTAAAACGCTTTGTAAAGGTTTACTTGCTTGAGTTTTTATTTTTGTTTGTTCTGGGGCTGCGAAAATCAGAGGAAAAACAGAAATTTTCGCGGGTGGTAGAGGGCGGCTTAAGGATTTACTTAACAAATCATAAAAAAATCTTAAATCTCTTGCTTTTCAAACTATTAATTAAATTTATTTAAAAACGGGGCATTTGAAAACACTTTTGCTTTTCACTTCAATGTATAGCCAAAAATTTTCTGCTTTGTTAATGGTGTGGTTTTTTCAAGTTAAACCTCAAACTTCTATTATACTTCCTTATAACTATTCCATTTTATACTAATTTGCTAAACGATTTATCTCACCCCTCAAAATGTTTGTGCTGAGTTGTTAAATTTAAGGTTTTCCTTTAGAAATGCTTTAAAGTTTAATGAAGTTCAATGAAAATCTTCTAAAAAATTGATTTGAAATAATCAGTTTACAAGTTTATGTTTGAAACTTCTTACATGCCCTCTTTCTGTTTTCTCTTATTTCAAAAATTCAATAATTTCAAACGCTGTTTAGGCCTTTCATTGCTCGAATACTTTAATTTGAAAAAGGATTAGACATCCAGCATACATTTTATTAGTGATAACTTTTTAAGATACAGTTAATATATTTTTCAGTTAAAAAAAAATTAAGCATCTTCAAAATCAGTCAAAAAAAATTTAAAGTTATAATCTGAGCGAAACCGTAATCTCTTAGAAGAAAAATTTCGAATTCGCATTTTATCATTTTAGCAATTCAAATAAGCAGTCGCCTCCACCGTAATTTTTACCCCCACGCTCTAAAAATAATAACTTCTGAATGGGAATGATTTGGAAAAAAAATGCTCTCCTATCTGCCAGAGGAACCGAGCGCTTTGGAACGAATCTTTTTTATCAGATTCCTATTAGCTACGGACAGCGTTCATCTTTTTCTAGTTTTACCGTCTTTGTCATTTTGCTCGTTTTCCGTTAACACTGATGCCAACAAAAGAGACAGAAAGAAAAAAAAAATACATGATTGAAGAGACAAATGTATCGTGAGAGCCTCCTTTTCATTATCATTTGCTGTCCCATAGTGTGAGCAAACGATTTGCATACGGAGATTGAAGTAGAAGTTATGAATTATTCAAATTCACGCAGTCGTGCTTTATCGCCTGGTATCAGAAGAAGCATTACGAAAACTGGCGGTGAAGTGTCGCACGGCTCTCAGATTTCATGTACAGCAATCTGTGTGTTTATTGGGGTTGTTAATTTCCCAGTTGAAGCGAGAGACGGCATTTTATGCAATCTTATTATCACGGAGAGTTATGTGTTTCCATTCTTCTCATTTCTAAGCTTTATTTGTTATAAGATAGTTCAAAATAAATAATCTTGATTAATATAAGACCTCATTAAATGCAGTCCTAATATCATTATCATTTTCAAAAAGCAGTCTTCATCTGTTCATGGAACCCAGCGGGAGTGGTCTCCTTAAAACTTTCTTGAATGCTCTCTAATAAAAGTGTTATTTCATACCTTCCGCAAAAGATTGTGGACCTTGGGTATAGCGCAGAGCATTTTGTATGATTTTGGCATATAGTGGTTTACGAAATATTAACTTTTGAAGTAAATTTAACATTTTTACTGATTTTATCATTGATCCTTGGCTAGGTTTTTTGGTGATTAATCCCTGGCATGAATTAATAGTATACAAAAATAAAATTTAGGTTTTTGACGCACTTTTCTACAACAGTTTGAAACCAAAATTTGACACACAATTACGAAAATAGAATTCGTACTATAGGCATTCTATTAGACGTTATTCGAATAGACGCATTTTTTTTCTAACGAATTGAAAATTAAATTTGACAAAGAACTATACTTGTAGTCAGAAAATCCCATACCAAATTTGATATATTTAAGTCGCAGCGTTTCTGTGTTATCATATTTACAGGCTTCTGAAAGTACAGACTTGCAGATGTTCAATTCCTTGTTATATTGGACTCAAAATTTGATGAATGTCTACACTATATAGATGTTAAATCTGTGTATCAAGTTTTATTCATCTAATTCTCTTTGTTTTATAGCTATGGCTTTAACTTATATTCGGACAGCCGAAGAGCAGAATATATTTTGCTCAAAACTTGGCAGAAATTTTCAAATTTGATGTAAGGACCATATACAAAATTTTAACTGATTATCTGAAAACGTTTTTGAGTTATCTTTGTCACAGATAGATGCACAGACAAATGGCAAAAATATGTTTTTCGAACTCAAAGAGGTCTAAAGCATAAAGATTCGTCAAAATCTGGAATTTGAAGTTTTTCATGATTACAATATTTTCTCCATATTTAGTATACGAAAAAATAAAGTTGAATCATCTTTTAAATTAAAATTGTTTCAGTTAAAAAATACATCCCTTCTTAAAATTTCTAATAAATAGCTTTGGTTTATATCTTCCATGTCTTCTTTCACTTATTATAAGGTACCGCCGTCGAGGTTAATGGTTTTAAGGCAAAAGTTTCGACTCCATTATGTTGTTGATATATCTGTTAAATCTGTTGACGAATAGTTAAAATATATTCAGATCCATAAAGACAGAAATTTGTTGAGGGGTTCACCAACTCGAGTTACATCTTTGTCATCAAATAGTGGGCTCAAACTTAAGAAATTCACCCAAATAGACATTGTTTAGTATCAAAACAAATCAAAACAAAGTGTTAGTATAGTAAACAAAAGTTTTTCCTTTAATGAAATTTATATTAATTCTAAATCAATCGAATCGCTAGTTTTGAAATTTCTGCAAACCGTTTGTTATAAGATTCAATAATCTCATATCAATAAAATTATATAACTTTTTAATCAAATAACGCATCATCTTTGAGGATTTTATTGTAATATCACTTTTTAAAAAAAATAAAGATTATTTTAATATGTCCAAACGTTTTCTGCGATTTAAATTAACTGCTTTGTTGATTTAACTATACAATTAAAAATTCAAAAAAATTATTTTAATTTTGTATTAGATGGTATTTGAATGTGAAGAAATTCATGATAATATTTTACGTGTTCAAGTTAATGTAAAATATTTCATTCATCTCGTCGCTGGAACTGCCTTTCTAGTTAATTCAAATGTTTGATTAGAATAATTGGAACTGAAATATTAGGAAAAGAATAGAGGGTATTCCAACGATTTGTTTCCATTTTGAAAAATAATAATAACCAATATCTTAATCATTGCAAAAAATTAACCATTTATCTTCATTTCAAACATATTGATTAATTAAAGAACTTAAACAGCAAAATTATTAATTAGACATACAACAGGAATAAGAAAATAATATCTAGGTTATAAGTTGTCCAATAATATTCCTTGAAAAGTACGATATATTTTATTAGTTTAACTTTCTCACGTATTTTTCAGCTGACCTCTTATACTGGCCAATGAGGTCACCTTTTGCCTCGGACTCTGAGAGCAGCGGTGGACCTTCTCCTTCCTGGGACAGAACTCCGGGACAGAAACGAGACCGTTCCACCCCCGCATCCAGTGTCCCAGAAGAGGACGAAGAACCGGAAGTGGATGAGGTGAGTGACTGAGTGCTGACATCAATCGATCGTAATACTGGACCATCAGAAATCGAATGATGTGATTCAAATCTCGTTGATGTATGTAAGAGGTTAACAGAGTTCAGAAATGATCTTTTTGATTTGAAATATTACGAGCGATACATCATCACTTGGAACGTGCTTTTTAACTTTAAAAGTACACAGAAAAAAAATGCAAATGAACCATTTAAGAAAAAAGTATGGGAAAAAGCACTGATTAATGTCAATGAATTCTGATAAATTCAATAATCCATTGCCGTAATAATTTAAACGTGTTTCTGTGAGTTTTCGGTTCAATAAATTTGTTTAGTCGTGCTATTTATTTAATAGGAAGAAAAAATATGCTTTAATCCTTTGTAATTCAGAAAGTATAAAAGGAAAAATTATATATATATATATAGGACAGTGTAATGATCTATCTGATGTTTAGGAATCGCAAATAATAATTGGTTTGTTATAATTCCTTAAAATTAATGAGGGAATTTATGCTATTATACGGCTTTTACATGTATATCTATCAAGAATGTAAAAAAATATACATGTATCAGTGTCAAATTCACCACAGGAATACAAAGATTTAAATCCAATTTCATCAGTAAAAAGTTCTGATTTCACAAGAGAGCAAATTGCTAGCGAATTGAGATGTTTTTATAACAGGAATCAGGCATTCATTGTCGCATTTGTTGAAATGAAACTGTTGCAGTTGATGTCGTACTTTACAATAAAGCTCCAGTTGTGTAATGAGTTTGACGAAATATGGATCTTACAAGGTATATTCGTTTTCAAAATCAACAAGAATCCAGTAACCTTTATAGACCTTGCACAGTAAAATATCATTACTCCGAGTAATGAACTGTTCTGAGGCAGTGTTATGCATTTCAATATGAAAAATTATTCATAAAGTACGACGATAAAGTGAATCCTTGCAAGGAATGTATCTTTAAATGCAATCTAATACTGTAATTTCCAAAACACGATCCATCTAATATCCTTTAAACATGAATACGTAAAAATTAATTTTAAAAAAATCCATCTGGACTATACATACAAAACTTTTTAAAATTCTTTTCACAAACTTTATTTTAAGATTACAGTTGGAAACTGGTCTCTGTTGACTTCCAATTTTCAAATGTTTCAAAAACTGCTTTACGGGAGACAGCAAACGTAGGATTTCAAATCCAGAGCATGACTTTTTCTCTCTTTCTTTCTGCCTCCCCTTTCTCATATTTCGAATACATCTTAATGTCAAATTTCATATCGGTGTTCAATATCCTAATAAAAAAACGATCACCCTCTCTTTATACTCAAGGATTTTAAATACATAAAAAAATAAAAAGCTTTTAAGTTGGATTTTAATCTTTGTGAAGCTATTCGGTGAAATGTTCCAAGATATTTGAATAATGTGAAGGATTTTTCTTGTGCCTGGCTATTTCCCATATTTAGATTTTATTCCTTTTGAGAAGCAGAAACACATGATTAATGAAAACGATATTCCACTGGTATTTACAAGATGCGAATCATATATTTTGAATAAGTTAATCTTATGTACGACAATTGCACCCGTGCATGGCGTACGGCATCTCACTTCAAATTCTCTTACGCTGTTTGCAAAGCCTACCCTCCAAACTTTCAATAGATTCCAAAATTAAAATGAAGCAGCGCATCCGAAGTATAATGAGGACATAAATTGAATTTTTTTCATAAAGATGCCATTTTTAAATCTAGTTTCTCTGGGGCTTTTTAATCTTTGACAATGCAAAAGAGAGAGAAAGAAGGAAAGTAAAGAATACGATGATACAGAGAAAACTGCAACTGTTCACTTTTCATTTTGCATCATTGGGCCTAGTTTAAAACAAATAAAAGAATTTCCTCAGGGTTGATCTTATTTCGTGTTTTTCGTGCTGATAAAGGATTTAAATGACCAATCAATCACTTTCTATGGATATTTGCGAATAGAATAATCATAGTCAATGGTTCTCAACTATTTTTTTTTTATCCACCCTTACACTTTGATTAACTTTTTAACTTTTTGTGCATTTCTTTACTTAATACTGCCTCAACCACTACTACTCGCAAAAAAAAAAAAAGATGCTTTATTAATAATGTGAAGAGTTTAAATTAGATAACGAGTAAAAAGAATCAAATAATATATGTAGGATTTATTAATGATTATCCTCTATACCCGTGATTCCACCAGTATTTTCAATTCTTTGCGAATGAAAGAAGGAGAAAAATAAATATCTTTCGCCGCATAATATTTAACCTCTTAAGAGTTTTCAAAACCCTAAATCATTATTAATGATGCCAAGCTAATCATTATTCTAGAACTTTCGCATAGCTAAATTTTAGTTTTACCATTTCTTGGCGTACTTTGTATGCATAATATACTGGTTTGTTGAAGTTCACATCTTAGAATATGCAATATATAACTGATTGACTCTGGGAGACGCATGGAATTTCTGATATCATCAACTGAGAGGGATTGTGCTTGACATTTATTTACCGTTATTCTGAAAGCAAGAAGAACATAAAATGAAACACTTTCGAGTTAAAATAAAAATGTGTTTAATTAACTTTGAAAAATTCACAAAAATTCGAATTGTATGAAAGTGAGTATGATATTATTGAGAAACTAATTTTCTTAATCTTAAGAAAGTGTTAAAATAATTTGTATAACATAATTTGAAATCGTAGTCAAAATTATTGCACCCCCCCCCCACTTCCTTCTTTAAACGATACAGGAAGTTTTCAATAGCGTAGTTGCTCCTTCTAGATGCTAAGATTAGTGTTAAATTTTATATGATTAAAGAAAATAAATACACGAGTATTCAATTATATATATACAGAGAGAAATAAAGATTGTATATCCTATTCTAATTTTTATTTGTTAAATTCTGAAACAAAGAAAAAGAACAACAAAATAATTTCGCGTTAACTTACAATGAAAGTTGACAGTTACTCGTCACGATTATCGGTCATTCAAATGGTAAGAAATTTTAATGAGACCTTTGAGTTTCAGTCATGTTGCTAAATTTTATAAAATTGCATTCAATGAAAATAGGTATAATATCACGTTTGGAACTGCGTCAAACTTACTAAAATATTTATTTTCAATATAAAAAAGAATATTCTTTGCATGTATCGAGATTAAGTTTTCGAATTTGTTTCTTTCGTTTTTATCATCATATGAACTCTGGGATAAGAAACTTTATTTTATTTTGCTTATTTACTATAGTCCTTTACGTTTTCCAGGCATTATCCTTATTGCTTTCGCATATTCCCAAAGGCCCACATACCACAAATTGGGAACCCTTAAGTTACAAGCTGTGAATAGGAGATGGATAGCATTGCTTTGAAACTGAGTGGAAAAATTCCACAGAAGTATTTTATTGAGCTTAGAAGCATTCCAATCAAGGCGAAAGCAATAGAATCAATTTCATCAAAGGTATATCGTGGCGATTTAATTTTACACGCGTCTTGCAAGGGGTGATCATAGAACAAACAGAACAGCGCAAGAAAATATTAGTCAGAAGTTATTTATATTAAATACATAGTATATTTATTACTTAGAAGTCAGGTGACGGACTTCATTTTTGACTTAATTAATGAAATTGATTTTTAAAAAAGTCCTTTACTTTTCCAGGCTGAAAAAAATGATAAAATTATTATCAAAAATCTCAATTTGATCCCTTTACTCAAGTTAAATAAAAGTAACTTATTTCGTGCTTGTAAAGACGGAATTCTGTAATATTTTACCATTTACTTCCTAATAGAAGTTTGAAATTTTGTACACACTTGTATGTTCCGAATGACAATATATTATCCTAATATTCCCAGAACTTTATTATGTGTTAATTTAAATGATTTCATGCCAGTTACGGTATTTCGTAAAGAATTTGAGGAAAAAGTTGATTGCAAAATTCTACAAAAATTATAGATTTATATTAACTCTTAGCCCTCGGAAAAGTAATTCGATGCATAATTCTTCACTGATTACAAAGGCTTGTTTATTGCTCCAGAAAATAAATATGATTGTTTTAAGTCGAATATCCCCTAAAAATTAATCTACATCTTTTTACCATTCTGTAGGTATTTTTAACAATCAAAATTGAAAAATAAATAAACAAAGCTTCAAAATAATACACAGTCTTAAACGGCAGCAGAGAGGTAACGAGTGCAAAGGGTTAAAATCTATTAAAGTCTGTACTATAAAATGTATATAAGACTAAACAAAAAATAATAAAAACCAAATAAAAATAATTTTTTAAAAATCTTTTTATAAATGTATGTTTTTTAAAACTTTTTTTCTATTTTTGAAGAAAAAACGGTTTTATGTTTCAATTTATTCCGCACCTTCTTCTTCCAGGGTAGCGATGTGAACGAAGAAGCCCCAACCGAGGAAAAGAGTCCCCGACCGAAGAAGGCTGGCGGCTCCGGGACGCAGAAGGCGCGGCGCTCGTCTTCGGAAGGGTCGGCTTCCTCCGCCAACCCCTACGCAGACACTCTGAAAGGACGCTGCAACTGCCAGGACCTCCTCAGGGTAGACTGCGTTCTCGAGAACAAGGACCTCTGGGAGAAGTTCAACGAGTTGGGGACAGAAATGATCATTACCAAAACGGGCAGGTGGGTGCTCAAAGCATATTTGATAGAAAAAAAAAGTGAATGAATTTAACCTCAGGATTTTTATATTGTCATCTCAAATTTCAAATGGTTAATTTTAAATCTGTATGTTGCTGGAAAAAAAAAAGAAAAACAATTTAATTTGTTTTGTTGTTTTAAAATGTCACTTATGTCACAAGAAAAGCACGCAATATATCGTCGTTATAAAATTTATATTGCACAAACATGGATATCCACCATTTACTTCTTAAAGAGGTGGCATTTTAAAAGTGAAAGACTGCATTAACTCATTTTCGTTTGATATGCTATATATAAACGATATTAGAATAATTTGTAAATGCTTTAGTTTCTTTTTATCTGTGGTCAGTGATTGGTCAAATAAGCCTACAAGAGGAGGTAGTATATCATAAAATGAAAATAGTATGTCATTTAATAAACAATCGGGAATCTGACACTAAAGTACTTCTAAACAATTTCCATATAAATGACATTTATTTTTAAGTTCAAAAGTCTTATCTCAAAAAAAAAAAAAAAAATCTTGATGGATGTAATTTGGCATATAATTTTATTTTATTTAAAGAATTTCCGTTTGATTAGAAATACTCTTCTAATGCTTATATTATTAATGGAATCATTGCATTTTGCTTTTTATTGGATATCGATGTTACTCTAACGAATATTTTCTTAAAATAAAAAAGAAGATACCTTATTTCAACTTTTCTGGATCTAAATATTTTATTATTTCAGAGCATCAATTTATATTTGTATTTCAAATAACAATAAGTATTTTTTTTCTTTAAATAATTACTTTTAAAAATATGAGTTGTAGAATTTTATATGTTACGGTAAAAAATGATTGAATGAATTCTTCGATGTTTTTCAACCACGACAATTCAAATTTTATCATTCATTGTGGGATTGCAAGAGGTTCTAAAGTTTCTTCATAACATTCTAAAGATAAAACTGAAAATTCTTGACAACTAATATATATCATATATTATAGTTAATATATAGTTTAGTAATTATTAACTAAATACATTTTTTTTGTCCTTTGCCTTATTTTGTTCATGTGTGCGTTCCAAACTTTAATAAAAAGTATTCTCAAAACTGCCGGAGCAATTTTTTTTCTTATATATTTGCATTTTAAAAGACAGTTCTCTGCTCTTTTAAAGCTTTTCTATACCCATAAACAATGGACAATTTGTTACAGAAACAAAAAATAATTAATTACTTTAGAAAGGAGTTGTTAATCTTTTTTTGCAACTAAAAATAACATAAAGCTTATGAATTTTCATTGGATGAAACGGATGAGTTTTTTTCCCTTCGCGGATACGCCTTTCACGTTAATGCCAACGCCTCCAAGTTGTACATGTCTTGTTTTTTTCTACTATGTAATATAATGCTCAAACTAAACCTTTGTTTCTAAATATTAACATTTTTCATTTATAAAATTACAAAATAATATAAAATAGAAAAAAAAAACCTTCTTATGAGTGATGTGCGCATTCATGTTTTATTTAAAGTCTGCATGTTACAAGGGCATAAAATAATATAAGTTCCCTGTGAATTCAATAAATCCTTTACCGACATATTCTTTAACTGTTCTCAGCAATGCAATATGAGATATCATACTGTAGTGTTTGAAAATTTAAAACTCTACTGACCTATGCCAAACTATCAGGAGTCTTATTCTTCCAATCTTAATTTTGGAATAAAACTCCTGTGACATTACAACAACAAAAAAATAATTTCTTTCTTTCTTCTAATGCACATAGCAAAAACATTTTTTTTTTTAATTATCGCGCCATGTTTATTAAAAGGTGCATGTCCTTTTCCGATGATGGTCACTTTAAGTAATGTCACACGTTTTTTTTTTCTTTTTTTTTTTTCGGAGTCACAATTTATATGCATTCTAAAAGCGCTACAGTTTCATAAATCAAAATATATTCATTATAAACAAAAATATTAATGATTAAAAATTGCCATTATTTGAAATTTAATTTAAAAATTGTGCATTTGTGTTTTGATAATAAAAAGAATATATATATATATATATATATATATATATATATATATATATATATATATATTATTGGCAACAACTTCAGGCATCGGTATTCTATTTTCTAGTGAAGCCATGCATCATAAATGTGATGGGTTTGAAGTTAAAGTTTTTGTAAAAAGAGAGATAAAGAGATAAACAAGACACATCAATCTTTCTTTTCATGATTTATTCAAACAATTATTTTAAATTGAGCGCGATTTCCATCTTTAGTTTGTATTAATAAGCAAACACTCATGAGAAATCGATTTTTGCTTGAAGCCAATCAAATTTTTACAACTTAGGACTGAATTTCCATCCTATTCAAAGGTAAATTATTATATTTTTTTATATTCAAATTTCAAGCAATGATAAATTTTTCATCCAAAGTGTTTTGAAGGATGGAAAGATTATGAAGTTCTGATGTATTGCAATTACCATGTTATGATACTTTAGCTTTCATAACAATGATAATAGAGATAGCAGCATAAATATCCGCTTTCCTTTTGTTATTTATACTATAAAATGTACTGTAAATACCTCATTGTCAACATTTTTTTAACGTTTTCTTGCTTCTTTATGATAAGAATTATTGATAGCTATTTATGAAAGATCAGTTTTCTATACTTTTTAATAAAATTTAAGAAGATAAGAATAAAGTGCTACGTAAAGTTACATGAGGACTCTTTGGGGAAAGATGTAGTATTATGAAGATACGAACTACATTAGCTATATAGGGGCCATTCATTAAACTTTTATATTACAAGAACCTGAGAGTTTTTGTTCTTTTTTTAATTTGCATTAAGTCATATGCGCGGTGCATTGGTGTAGTCAATCTTGAATCATAGTCCCATGTCTTCCTTAACTAAATCTTTCGTTTTTATTATATATTTATCTTCTGAAATGGGTATCCTTGTCTTCTGGAACCTTCTGGCAGTAATATTAGGAATAGAGTTGTTCATTTGTATTCAGATGAATAAGAAACTAAAACTAAAATCCTTTTTCCTTCTAAAATGTAGGATCTGTTTTAATTGATTGGCTTCTATGTTTTAGAAAAAAATTAAGGTTCTTAGGGAATATCTAACTTTTGCCAAAAATCTGGCTCCTATTTTTCATCGTTTTTCCTTTTATATAAAGATATTATATTTTATCCCGGAACGGTGTGATGTAGCCTTTCGTGTTTAATATTTTGAATTCTGTTCAGTTCTGATAGTTCAGAATATTTCTATTGATAATATACGTAATTCAAAGAGGAAGAAAAAGGACGTCACTCAAAATGATTTCTCATGCAAATCATAATTCGTGAAATCCATTTTTTTATCATTTCGAAATACTTTTGACTATGGTAAGAAAAAGAGTAGTCCTCCGGCTTTTAGTTTCGCTTAGAGTTTTTCAAAAAATCTCTTTCATTTTGTGGGAAGTCAACCATCTAACTCTCCGACCCGCCCGAAGGCACACGGATTTAAACCATAAAACTGAATGACCGGACCGGCGCAACAGCAATTGACGGGAACTGTGGTTGAGTCCTAAGGCCATCACCGGCCACGGTACAACCCTTCCCGAAGGAAGTACGTTCCGTCATCGATGGGAGGAGTTAGATCCCCCACCTATTAGTATTCCCTCCAGGGTGGCGAGATCCAACCACCATGCCGGAAGCATCTCATCCTCATTTCGAGGTGCCCCCCGGGGAGTTCATTTTGTGGGAAAGCAGTTTTTTCCCTCTTAGAAAATACCGATTATGACCCCGTAAAACCTCAAAAATTTTATTTCCCTGTTTGGTTTCAGTGGCAGCAACTTTATGAATATGGACTGCGATCCCCCACTACAATCGCTCAAAATATTATTGCGGTTGTGAAAATTTCCATGCAACTGTTTTACTTTCACATCTTTAATGCTTTTAAAGAGAAATCGATAAAACGTTGTTTTACATCAAAGCATTTCATTATAATTTGCAGAATAACGCTTTTTTTATAGAAATTTTTATTATTATTTTTTTTTCTGACTACCTCTTCATATTTTGGGACCTTCCATTTTTGATGTCTCGACTAAATTCTTTGATGAAACGCTGTTCAGGATATCCCTCCTTCCCTTTCATCAAGTAGAACAGGCGTTTGAGAGTAAAAAAGTTGTAATTCCTTATGTTTATAAGTATTATTTTACTATAAACAATGACGACTTAGTTTGACTGTCTGAGTAAATTTATAAGTTTCACCAACTCACACTGCTAAATAGCCTTAATATGACAATGCATTGTAAATTTATTTATGTTTTTGTATAAAATTTAATTAAAATCCCAAATTGCTATTTTTTATGGTCAACACAAATTATACTTAAAAAATCGTAAAAAGCGTTTCCTTGAAATCTGACAAGACAGATGAAATCTTTTTGAGATGGGACGTAGGACTTTTCTTTTCGCATCCCTTGCTCCCAAGCTCTTTTCGATTCAAATTGAATCAACTGATCACAGATCATGATCTTTTTGTAATCCATCTCCAAAGATACCGCAAATGCTTTCATAATCGTTCCGTTTCTGGGGACAGGGGCGATCTAGACCACTACGTTGCTGTCTGCCCAATAATAACCAGAGGGAGTGGTTTCCCCAAAACTTACTCACATACTCTCTGATAAAGACTTAATCCCAGAGAGTGAGTGCCTTGTATAGCAGTGGCGTACATTAGTTATGAAATATTAAACTTTTTCGTGAATTTAGCCTTTTTATTAAATCTATCGTGTCATCCTTGACAAGGATTTTTTTTCACGATTAATATCTAGCATGCTATTTCTAGTATCCAAAAGTCGAATTTGTGTTTTAGACACATTCAACAAATCGAAACAAGAATTGGACACATTAACTTTAATCCCAAAATCACATACCAAATTTGATATATTTAAGTCACTGCATTTTTGAATTATCGTGTTTATATATTTATTGAAAGTGTAGACAGATAGACAGTCAACCCCTTGGATTGATCGTTGGGTTTTGTTCAAAATTTGATGGGTGTCTATAACAAACATGTTAAACCTGTGTATTGAATTTTATTCGTCTATTTCTCGTCGTTTTGTAGTTATCGTATTAATTCATATTCAAACAGTCGGACAGATAGACTTCCTCAGAACATATTTCGCTCAAAATTTGATAGCAATCTACAAATTTGGTGTAAAGACCGTATATATTTGTCTAGTTGAAAGCGTTTCGAATTATCTTTATTATAGACAGACAAACAGACATAATGTCAAGATTGTGTTTTTCGAAATCAGGAGTCTAAAGCGTGGAGATTCGTCATTTTAAACTTTTTTTCTCAATACTTCGTTACTAGAAAGTAAAAAAGCTTTCATTCCACTCAACTCAGCGCAGGAAACTCATCCACTTGAAGCTAAATTATTGCTCGATATAAAGAATCCATAACACGAATAATATATATGATGAAGCTTCTACAAGAATGAATATGAAGTTTCTACATAATCTAGGAATGACTTTAAATGTCTGCATTATCCTCAGAGACATCATTGTGGATAAATGTAATCCTTTAATTAATTTTTTTTCTCACTTACATTCTAGATTCTTTCTCACACCAAGAAGATGGCGTTTAACAGTAAGCCTAATCCGCTCGATTTCCTCACTGTGAGCTAATAATTGTGATAATGACAAAATTATATATGAAGAGAGACTTGTTTAATTTTATGGAGTTCATTCAATAGTTGCTAAACACTTTGGAACACGTATGACATCATTTATCTGTGAAACTATCTCACTTAGTTTTTCTGTGTATTATCCGCTTAAATTATCTCTAATCTCCTCATTACAGAAATAACATTTCAAGATGCAACCAAATGCTTTAAAATTTGATGACTAATAGATATTCTAAAACGAGAAAAAAAATCATTAAACATCTAAAACAAGGGACCAGTAGTGTCTTCACTGGTAAGCATCCTTTGTAATTATATAGAAAATTTAGTTAAGCTTCTTCGTACACTTGCCGATACTTCTTTGTTAGAATTTCGATTATCTTACACAGTTAAAAAAGGATAAACCAGTTTTAGTGGCATCCTATATATATAAAAAAATTATATAAACATCTTTGCTTTACGAAATCTTACTTACTGGCGAGAAAAATACTCAAATCTATTATTTCTTGTTGCTGTACAGAATTTCTCGTTCAATCAGTCTTTGCAAGAGCTGTTTCCCCTGTGTTTTCAAATTTGTTTACAAATCAATATAGTTCAACTTTTCCCATTGACTGATTAAATCGCAAGTCAACAAATCTGTCAAATTTGCTTTGAAGTATCTAGATTTTCTTAAAAATGTGGGGCTAGTTACTTTTTTATTCAAAATTGTATCTAAATTTAAATTGACAAGTATTTCTTTGTACGTGAGGTATTGAAATCAACTCTTCTGCACACAGCCTGCAATCAAATGTCTTTTTTTAATTCAGTTTGTCAAAATATTTGTCACTTAAAAGTTACTTATAGAGACATTACATTAAAATCAATCAAGAAATATCTCGTTTAGGAAACTAGGAAGGCGAGGAAGGAGAACTTCAAGAATTCTATTGCCTGTAAGTCCTTATAGAGCTTTACCCAATTTTAATTGCGTGTATCAAAGGAGACACCTATAGACCATATTACCTATAGGTCCCTATAGTGTTTAATTCAGCTCTGATTGAGTGTGTTGAAGGAGAGATTCCGATAACTGTATTGCCTATAGGTTTCTATAGTGCTTTATCCGCTTCTGATTGAGTGTATTGAAGGAGAGATTCCGATAATTGTATTGCCTATAGGTTCCTATAGGGCTTTTTCCGGGTCTGATTGAGTGTGTTGAAGGAGAGATTCCGATAATTGTATTGCCTATAGGTTCCTA
>JAPMOR010032386.1:0-15845 GCA_026543865.1 Argiope aurantia | reverse complement strand
TTTAACCTACTTCCATATTCAAAAAAGCATGCCATTCTAGTAATGTTTTCTTAATGACTAATATTTGTCTGCGGGATTCTGAATAAATATATTTATACTCTAGCCATCCTGTATTGATAAAATTTAAAATTTACATATACCCTTATGACTATTCATATCCCGATCTTCCTGCGCCACGATTTTCGCTACTTTTCATTCTTCTCCGAAGGAAGATCCTAATTTTTTATGGATCCGTTTAAGATCGAATGGACGGCTGAGTGAGCGAGAAGAAGAAATAGACAGCCAGCAGGGAGGGGGGGGGGGCAGTCCGTTTAATTTTTAAACACCGTAGCCAACACCTTTGCCGTACTTAAGATCCATTTATCAGCCGGCCCTGACAAAACGTCGCCTCGGGGCGCGCTCGAGCTCTTCGGCACGTGAGGGCCTTGGCGACCAGCCGTTGGCTCACTTTCTCTACTCTTTACGCCAACGATATATCTAAATGGTGATCACAGACTTTTTATTATTGGGTGAAAAAAATCAGTATTACTGATATTTATTTGCTTGCTTAAAAATATATTTCATAGTTTATTTTTGTTTGTTTAATGCTATCATTTGAAATTTTTTATTTTAGATTAGTATCATTTTAAAAACATGGTTTAAGTCATTAAAAAGGAAATTTAAAAACTTTTTAAATTTAAAATATGTTTTCGTGTAAGAATTTCTATTTTAGCTTTCGTAAAATTTTAAACTTCAAAATTATGCATATTTTTTTTTATATTAACATTAGTAATTGTTCAAAACCAAATCACGCAATTGAAAAAAAAAAAAAAAAAAAAAAAAAACTGACATAGCCAAACATTATTTTAAATTTGACATGAAATTATAATGTGAGATTCGTTTTCTAATTTTGTTCTTGAAAATGCTATAAAGCACTTAAAAACATGCTTCAAAGTTATTTTTACCCTCCCCTGAGTATGACTCGCAATGTATGACTCACAATTTTAATTAAATATTATTTCCTTTAAAATTAGATATGAATGGATTAATTGAAGTTCACTCAGCAGATATCAAATAACTAAACAAGGATTATTAAATTTTCTAGTTTTGTTTTATTAAATTAAAGCCAAATAATGAAAACTATTTTGTGTCGAACTTCGTAAATTTGAACGAAACAAAGGGGAGGGGAAATAATTTTCCCCCTTCAAATAATTGCGCCATAACATTAATAAAAAGAAATACTGATTGGTTTGAACTTAAATTTGAGTTAAATCCAAATTATTCAGTTTTTATAGCAACTTGTAATAAGGTAAAAAGATTTTCCTTCAGCAGAAAGTCAAGAAGGAAATTATTTTGAAATTTTTATTTGTATTAAATATTTATGGTAAATTTTGGGTTTATGAATGGGTTAAGCATTTATATTTTGTTACACACAATATATTTTTATTTACATATATTATTTATTTATTGATACTTTTGAATAATTACATTTAACAAATATAAAATCAATTCTTTTTTATTTGAAAATTTATAACACTTCTTATTAGTTTTGACTTTTATTCATTCACTGTTTCACTCTAAAACATCGTAAAAGTTCGGTCGCAGTAAATATATTGAAAAAAAAAGGTATTAAATATGAATTTTGTAACAAAATAATAATTGAAATAAAATGGGCTAAACCAGGTATATATTACATTACTAAGTTATAAGCCTGCCAAAACTATATTTAATTATTACATTTAAAACGATCAGTAAGAAAATTTAGGTTATTAAAAGGAGTTAACATATAAGTAGGCATTAAATTCTTAATGCGGTATATTGTCCTCTACAAGATTGAGGCACAATATTATTATTTCCAAATTCTTTTAATTTAAAATACTAAGAAAACATACATACAAAGTCACAATGTTATCATAATAAACGTGACATAAAAGTCACGTGAGTGAATATCAGAAATCCTTACAGCTACAATATTCAGTGACATTGATGTTATGATTCGATAACATTCTATTGTACTTGTGTAGACAAAAGTAGCAATAATTTCATTCACTGCGTTGTATGTTCTTGATACAACATCAAGAAGATCATAATCAGCAATGACATCAATCAACTACAATCTAGTTTGCTTGAGTTTCTTTGCGAACATTAGTGTAGTTTTCAAAATGAATTTAAAAAGCCATGAATTATCAATGCGAGAATTTATCTTTCACATTCTTGAACCAAAATAATTGGAACCCTATTTTAACGAGACATTTCTTTAATGTGTTTATAAATTCGTCCTTACGTTGCCTCAAAAAAAAAAGATCTTCAGATTTGCTTTTTCTCGATATTATTTACTTATAAAAGTATCAACTTTTAGCTTAAAGCATTTACACTTGAATGAAAAGAAATATATCTAATCTTTGGTGCTATATAATATGAAAGAAGTCACAGTTTGCGATGCTGCAACAACTGATTAAATGTGACATTCATTCATTATAGGGACGTGGCATGAAATGTAATATAAATGACAATAACTGACATTTGTCTTTCGACAGCACATGCAGATATCACAGTTTCTACAACATCCGAATTCCTCATTTGACTTCTCTTTGAAAAAAATGTGTAGAAAAAATGAATGCCGTGTGTGGAACTTTAATTAGTGTGATGATTTTTATAGATACTTAAAAAATATAAATAATTGGAATATATTATTGATTATTTATAAGAAATAAATTTATTGTACAACCTGTTTATTATAATACTTAAATAAAAGATCCGTACTTTACTTTAAGAAGACTACTTTTTAGAGGCATGATTCTGCATATCATTTACTTGGTGTACAGTACACTCCCGAGTATCCGGTTCGCGACTTTCAGGCTCCCACACAATCCAGCCTAGTTTACTTTCATCATTATTAAATGAGGAAGACAAGTCTCTGTATTAGCAACACCGTTTAAGTTTCCTGTATTTGAATTAATCTTTGCAGAATTTATGTTAAAATGTGAGCAGTTTATAATACTTTAACATACTTTTTTTCTAATACATTCTAGAAACGTGCAATGCAGTATATAAATATATATAAATTACCAGTACAGGGCCTTCTATTTTATCTCGACGCGTTACGAGCAATCGCTTCTATGATTTACCGGGCAGTGAACGCTTTCGCATTTTACTTAATTGAGAAAAATACGTTTTATAATAGTGAGCTTTGGTATAAAACCATTGTCATTGTATAAAATCATTATTTTAAATCTGTCGTCAAACTTTCTCTCGAAGATATGATATGATGTGGAAGTGTAGAGGATGAGATATAGGTTAAGGTACCGTATTCTTATAGAGATTTTAATTTGCGAGATTTGACCTAAAATAGGTATTACATAATTTCAAAACGGAAATCAAGCTAATTACAAAAAATTTAACTAATTTTACCCTTTTTATTGATAATGAAAGATAGAAAATTATCGAGCGGGAAAGAGAGAGGGACATGAGGTAGTGAGGGCATCTATGCCTCTTATTCAGCAGTCACTCGAAAACTTAAACTTCCTTCCTGTTATTTGTCTCTGAAAAGAATGAATCTATGTTTATGCTAGTCTGTGTTTATTCTCCATTCTGCAATGTTTCCAAAGAACCCATCATCTAGCTGAATACCCCCCCCCCCCCAAGATTCATTGTCTTTTTTTTTCTTTCGAGAAGACTTTCAAAACAAAAAACATCCGTTCCAAATCTTGCCATTTCCATTTTATTTCAAAAATTGCTTCACAAAAGCGGCATCTTCCATTTCCTTTTCTTAGCATTTTAATTTTTAAAACATAACCTACGAAAGGGTGTTCTTGCGTTTTTCTTTTTTCTTAATTCTCAAAACTAAATAAAGAAAGCAGAAAGGCCTTAAATAATGAAAGTTTAAAACAGCGAAACTCACGCCAAACTAGCTACCGAACATTCAAAACAAGAAACCTTGCAAATTGTCACACATTAAGAAGTAGTCGTTACCCGCCCTCGCCACTAGGTGGCGCGATTCGAAATCATAGGTTCTTTTGCTGCCGCTCTGTTATTACGGTTGCGAGTAATGAAAGGGTGCCGAAGAATCACACCTGGGATTCATGCCTCGCGTTCCCCCCCCCCCCTTTGTAATGCTTTCTCAAAGAATCAAGATCAAAGGCGCCGCCGTTCTATTAACCGTGTTGATTGCTGACTGACCAATGAGAAAAGAAAAAGCGACTCTCTTCAGCATTTGTTGGGTAATGTTCGGAAAATTTCGAATGTTTGTGGGGTATTCGATGTATGGAGATCGATTGAAAAGAGGTCTAACGATGTTCCAACAAGCCCCCGGGCTGTCTGTGGAATTCTCACATATTTATGCGGCATTTTTTGTGTGTGTGCAGTGTTGATGTTAAATTTTTGGTTTTATTGAAGATGTTCCATGTTAAAGAAAAGAGATTAATGGATCGGAAAGGGGAGGGGGACAGATCTCAGATGGAATATTTGTCCCGTGGAAATTAAGCAGAAAATCGAGATCGTTAATGACAACTCGCGACAAAACAAAAAGGAAATCTCAATCTAATCTCTAATCTGTTTAATGATACATCTAAGATGATTGGCTTCGTCTAAGATGGTTACCATTATGTCTAATACATTATATTTTATTGCTATAATGCGTAAATTAATGATAAGTTTCACAATTTTGTTGCGAAAAGTTAAATTTTTAGAGGAAAAATTATTTAGATTAAAAGAGCACTCTAAAAAAAGGTCCTATTACTGTAACGAAAAATTTAAGCAAACATGATTTTTAGTAAACATTACATATATAGCATTGCAGTAGCCCTGAAATAGTAATCATAATAATAATAAAAAAGAGTACTTAAATAAAAAGGAAAAATATACGTTGTAAATTTTTAATTTAGCCTTGATATTTTGAAAAACATAATAAGCATATCCATATAGTTAATAAAATATTTCATTTCGTATGGCTTTTTTAAATGCAATAAAATTTAAATATCAAAATGAATACGAGAAACAGAATAATCAGGTCTTTTCTGTAACCCTATGTCCAAAAGTTAAATTGATAATGAGTTAAACAAGAGGCTAATATGATTTAATCATCTGGCAATATGATTTTAATAATAAATAATAATATAAGCTGTTTTATAAATTCATCCTTTTGGCAAAATATTGAAAGAAATTTGAATTTGTTTCTTTTAAATAATTTTTATCTGCATATATTCTTCTTAATTAATCCTGTGTTATCAATAATAATAATCATAGAATTATTCAGAAGATATTCAAGAATTTAATTTTTGCTACTCTTTAGGGATATATATTTTTTTTAAATCGCTTATTTTATCGCAGTTGGATCAGTTTTCGAAAAAATACATGAGCTCTCTCTCTCTCTCTCTATATATATATATATATATATATATTGAAATTTCCAGTCACATTTATCTATATATTATTTAAATTATAAAAAATTGGAGTGAAAAAATTTGTGAATATAACAATCGAAAAAAAAAAGGAATTATCAAATGTATGGAAATTCTGAATATTCAATCAAGATTTTATACTTCTATTGTGGGATAAATAAAACCACATTTCATCATTCTTTTAATTTTATTTCGAATCGGTTTAGTAATAGTAAAACGAGAAGATTTTAAATTTATAAAGTAGATGCCTCTTTTAAGGAGAATTCATTATTATTTTTTTATTTAATAAATGATGATTATTACATTATTAAACCTGGGGAAATTATTAAGCATTTTTTTTTCTTCTTAATACCTCCACATAAAGCTAAAAAAAAAAATGTTGCATAAACAGAGCCTGGACCATAATAGGCAAAACAGAAAGAGAACAACCTGAAACGTGGTTTCTTGGATTTGTAAGTTATTTTCAAGGTAATTTAATTTTAATACTAATTAATTTTTTATACTTTTACATAATTAACAAGATCCATTTACTTAATATAAAATATCGTTTAAATTTCGGAATATTATTCTAAAAACCACCTTTATCAAATATATTTAACAAACTATATTATTTTAATTCTTATATTTCATGACTTGTTGAAAATATATTGTTTTATTATTTTAAAAATGTCTGATTCTGTAATTAAATAGTATTTTATACTTTTCCTCCTAGCTTGTTTAAAATTATGTTTATATATATATGTGTGTGTGTGTGTGTGTGTGTGTGTGTGCGTGCGTGCGTGCGTGTGTGCGTGTGTGAGTGTGTGTGTGTGTGTGCGTGCGTGTGTGAGTGTGTGTGTGTATGCGTGTGCGTGCGTGTGTGTGTGCGTGCGTGTGTGAGTGTGTGTGTGTGTGCGTGCGTGTGTGCGTGTGTGAGTGTGAGTGTGTGTGTGTGTGTGTGTGTGTGTGCGTGCGTGTGTGCGTGTGTGAGTGTGTGAGTGTGTGTGTGTGTGTGTGTGTGTGTGTGTGTGTGTCTTACTTTCTCATACACAAAGTATACAAGATGTTGGAATTGAGATTTTGATAAAAAAACTCCACATTTCAAAGCTCTCTGAGTCCGAGACACACATTTTATGGAATTATTGCCTTTCGCTCTATCTATGAACGCAATAGCTCAAAAACGCATCGAATTTTGATGGATGAAATTTTGTATATAGTCTTTACACCAATTATTTTTTTCATTTTTTATTTTTATCAAATTTTGGAGAAATAAATTCTGAGGAATTTTATCTGTTTGACCTATTGTCGTAATATAGATTAATACGATAATTGCAAAAGGAAGAAAGCTAGATGGATAAAATCTGGTCATAGATTTAACACCTAAAGTGCGCATATTCATCAAATTTGCAAACAAATCTTTCAAGGGCTTGCCATCTGTCTGTCTGTACTTCTGCACATACATAAATGCTATAACTCAAAAACGCAATGATTTAAATAAATGAAATTTGTTATGCGATCTTTGTGATTACAGTTGTAGTTCTGTGTCAAATTTTGGTTTCAATCAGGTGGAATAAAGAATAATAAGGAAATACGGAATAAAGAATGAAAATTTACTGGATTTTCAGGGACTTGAGCGTTAACACCAGCTATTAATCTTATAAAATATCGCCTAAGATCCCATGCTGTATTAATTTCAAATACTAGATATGTGGGATTTGGTTAAAGCGAGGACCGAACTCGCAATGTTTCGGTTCGTAGCCAAGTAACAAGATCACAATTCAAAAGTAATTACTCGTGTCCCGTAGATGTTATCTGGCTTATAAAGCTTCACCATAGATACCAACTAAAGATTTTGCATTTCTTATCTATTATTCGCCAATGTCATTCTAGGTATTTACGGCCTTACCCAAGTCTACAGTTTTATACGGAGGAGGGGGGGGGGATAACACAATTATTAGAATGATATGCCAGAAAATTTTATGGAGACCACTCCCATTGCTTTTACTGCGCATGTTACTCAAGTCAGTTGTCTTGAATGAAACCCACAATTAAATATTCTGTTGTTATTACAGTTTTTTAAAAATATTGTCAAACGCTTCCTTAAATTATTTACTACTTATAGATTTATTTACTAATAGACTACTACTACTATTAATATTATTTACTATTAAAAGAGAAACTGAATTAGAGTTTATAAAAATTGTGCCATAATGTTTTGGGCAGATCACTGCATTGTTTTTTAGTACACATGTTACTTAAATCAGCTCTCTTAAATGGGACCTATAATTATTATTATTATTTTTGTTATTTCAGTTTTTTTAAAAAGTTATCAAACCCATTTAAAACTTACTATTTATAGACAGATTGAATTAAAATCTATAAAAAAAATGGTTCTGAATTTGAGAAGAGAAAAGGAGGGCTTAAATGCTCAGGACCCTTAATCATTTAAGTGCGTTCGACGTGAATACAAATCAGTCCAAATTGTCACTATGGCACGAGCGATATATAATTTTTTTTTCTAATTAAATAAAATTTTATTCTCACTATTATTTATTATGCAACCATTTGTATTGCGTTCGACGTTTATATGCGTTATCGCATGACTTTAAAAAGGTGGGGGTGTTAAGAAACAAATTCCGCAATTAAGTGGTTATTACTTTTATCCTAGTTCTGCGCCGAATAGAAGGAATGAGAGAAAACAGGGGAAGTAGAAAAATTATTTTACTAAGTAAGAAGTCAATTTGAGGAAAAAGAAATCTATTATCGCTAATTTCAAGTTATCATGTGAGAACATTATTATTTTTCAAATCATTATTTGTCTTAATTAATATAAGTCATTAACAAGTTTAAACCGGTTTGAAGCAATCATGAGACTTCACTATCGGTCTCTATACCTCTCTCTCTATATATATAATGATAATTTTTTTTAAACTTTCATTCTCAATTTTTCTAGCTGGCAAACAAAGTTTTGGAGCTCGACCGATTTTGAGATGAAATAACAACTATGGTGTCATAGTTCTACGTCAACCTTTTAAAAATGCATCTACTGTCAGAGAAACATACGTAATAATAAAGTAATACTGGTAAAAGCAGGTCAACCTTTTAGAACCGCATCTGCTTTCAAAGAAGCATATGTAATAATAATGCAATACTGGTAAAAGCAGGTAAAATAATATATGCGATTAAAAGATGATCATGAAAATTGCCATTTTTGTTTTATTCATGGCCTACGCGATTTCGAGCTTCAAACCCCTTAACCAAAACAACATCATGTTCTCATATGATAATATTTCAAATTGTATATATATGTGTGTGTGTGTGTGCTTAGAGAAGTTGTTTGTGCATCATTTTTCATGACGACTTTTTAAAATTTTCCTTATGAAATACTAAATTCTCTAAAATTTAAAAAATGAATTTACCTCAGAATCCTAGAAACAAGTAAGTTTTTTTGGCCTTCCCTAAAACGCAATGAGACCACAATCCTTCTAAATTAAAATGACACGTAAATTTAAAAAAAACAAAAACATTTTTAAAAGCATTATTCGCGAATATTAATTTTTCATAGATACATTCTTACAAAATTACCCTGGAGTCATTTCATAACACATTTGATATAACAGAAGACTGATGAATTACACAAGACAAAGAAAATAACAGAGACATTACAGGATTCATCCTCATATTTAAGAGAAAAATTAATAACACTTTATGATATTGCACTTTTAAGTGAAAAATGCAGGGGGGAAAAAAACTCCACTTTTCTTTTCTCAAAATGAAACAGGCCTGCTCTTTTGGGTCAACCATATGCAGAAATTAAACTTAATTGGCCACTTCCTGTAATATAGTAAACTGTTTTCGGTCAAGATCTGAGAGCGCTTAATTTTCAATTTCTTAACACGGTGCCAGACGGATATTATTACAGGGCGTGCGGCAACATGCTTCACATTTTTACGGAAATTGCTTTGGTCGGCCTCAAGTGAAGTGAAGAATTTTTAAAAATAATAGTTATTATGATGTATATTTCGACACTGGGCGGATGTATTCATTCACCTACGAAGAAAATATAAACTTCATTCCCCCTCACCTCTTCCAACATAGTGAATTAATATTTAATAAAAAAAAGAAAGAGGAATTTAATTGTGAAGTAGAATAGAAACAGTAAATTAAGGCGAAATGTTTTGTCAACATTTTGATTTTTTAATGAAAGTAAGCGGATGTTTTAAAGTTTGACATTCTGTGAAGGTCTGATGTTGCGGTTCATTACTGTGTTGGCTTTTTGCACGATCTAACTTTCAAAAAAGAGACCGGATAAAGAAATTAAACAAAAAATATATCATTAAACTTATGGTTGTAAAGGTAATTCTAAATTTTAATATTAAATTTGTAGGATACGTTTTTCAAGGAAAAGAAAAACAGAAGGATTGAAAACAAATAAAAATGGGGGTAAAAAATCTCATGTTTTAGGATAAAGTTTTTTCAGATTCTACTTCAAATATTTAGACTTAAAATAATATCCTAGGTTTTTTAATGTTCTTGAAGTTTCTAAATAAACACAGAAAAAATATTATATTGCCTTTTTTTTATATATATATTAAGGATTTCTTATATTACTTTATTTTGTCATTTAATTCAATGTTATTCAACTTTCTGATGTACGAACTACACGACGGGGAAGTATTATCAAAAAATTCGATTTCAGAAAAGAAAGGAAGAATCCTTTCTGAATCAAAAAAGACACTTTTATTTGGATAGAAGTAGCATTTTACTCATATAGCTTGTCTTCGATTTACTGCATCAGAATAATCATCAACTTTTGGGCCACTCGTGCATTTTATTATCTGCAAAAATATTTGTTTTTATATAAATAATTTCATATCTCAACTAATATTATTGCCATTTGACAAAATTAAAGAAAAAATTCTAGGTTCTAATGTTTTTTTGTCAGTATTTTCTTCTCTCTTTTAAATACTACTATTTAATGAATCATAGAAGAAATTTTAAGATTTTTTTCCCTGTGATAAGCAATGTATTTATTTTTTTAAAGGAAAAAAACTAAATAGAAACGGAAATAAGAATGTTTTTATTTTTTAAATTTAGTTTATAATGCAGTTTTTAAAACGGAAAATTGTTAAATTAAGCAATGGTTCAGAAAAGAAATTAATTATTACTCAAAATGTTATCTGATGAGGGGAGTTATATATTTCACTCAACGGTTATTTATGAATCCTCTTGTTTCAAAATTTTTAAATATTCACTATCGTTATTCAATGATTATTTATTTTTACAGTAATCGTTCCTTTTCTTAAAATATTTTTTTACCTTTCAGAATCATCTGATCGGCGTTTGCATAATTCATTAAAATTTTATACTGACCAACTTATATGAAAATCTAGTCACTGAGTACAGAATGTTTAGAAAATGATAAAGAAATGAACTGTTAGTACTATTCAGTCTTTAGTATATTAAGAAATATTATAACACGGTGGCTTGTAATATATGCTGCTTTACTTATAATGTAAAAGCATTATTTTATAGTATTTTTATAAACGCTAAATAAAATTAATGATACATTTTTTGGGACAATGGCATTTGTGCTCATGGAAGTTTACAAGGGCTTAATTACCTTTGACAAGGAAACTTGCTGTGTATCTAGATATGTTATAGAGAATACATTGTTATCTTTCTTTTAACAAATGGAATAATCCCTTTTTTTCCAAGTTAAAACTGATAATTATCATTTAAGAATGCCAGAAATGTTTTTGAAATTTTATTTCTTAAGGTGGTGCTTGGCGTATGTGTTCTTTTTCTCTCCTTTGCTTTGACCTGATTTTAAAAATGAACAATAGTATCGGAATTTTAAAAAGTAGTATTAGTCGCATGCTTCAAAACAACAATAATTATGGCCATCAGCATTCCACGGACGCTTCGTTTCGTTATCAGGGACATAAATTATCATTCTCACACTGACATTGATTGATTACCAAATGTCGTACTTTATAAATGCGTCAAATCTTATGGAAAAAGATGAAATATATAATTTGGTAACCATTTTAATGCTACAGCGCATATAGCACTAGTTACTGAGTGAACACAAATGCGACTGGCCGCATCAGATACACAACTAAATTTCTTATAATGTGAATTTTATGCTGCTCATTCCAATTAAAATAAAATTGTTACTTCTATTGATAAAAGCTTACATATTCGCAGTTTAATAAAATATGAACTATCGGTAAGGATACGCGGATGGGGAATATACGAGAATCTTCGAATCAAAACATATCCTTAAGCATCTCTCATTAAAAGAATTCAATGTATGAGGTCATAGCCATTTTTGCTTGTAAATTTCTTTGTATATATTTTTTTTCGCATTTTACTATGGATGTCTTATAGCTACAGCTTTTATGCCACATCATTATAAGTTATTTCTTTGTCAGTAAAGCCGGACACTCCACACCAACTTCCCCTTCGGGAGCTAGAACGCATTTCGAACACATTCTTCTACACTTACATTGAATAAACGCCCATTTAAAATAGCAAGAATAAGGGAAATTCAAATGGTTGGTCCTACTACTCTACGCAATCCAATTCTGATGGGTTTTGACATCGATTGCCGAGTTTGGAGTAGCATTGAGAGATTGTGACTATCTGGCTTCAGAGAAGTCCGAATGAAAAGCTGGAGCATGTTGAAAGATTTTTCATACATTTAATGCTCTTGATGTGATACAAGTGTTAAAAGTAAACTATTTCTAAACCTTGTATTTAATGCTTGCTTAAATGATTCATTGATTCTTTACTACTGACTTCTTAATCATTGCTAATTTATAATGATAAATGGCTATAGACAGTAAAGGGTCTCATCCCTAGAAAAAAAAATCATGTTCTAATGCATTCTTTCACATTTTATTTTGATTGATTTAGTCAGTACTATTCGGTACTACATTATCAATGCCACAGAAGGATATGTTATTTAAGCTTATATTTATTTAAAAGAATTTTAAAAAATGGTATAAATATTCTTTTTAGTCTGTAACAAACTTTGGTATTCTTACAAGGTTTCAAGTCAAATACACAGCAATTCACAAAAATCAAATCAAACGTACCATTTAATTTTGTTCTTTTCATTCAATTCCAGGAGAATGTTTCCCACTCTGAGGGTGTCCTTCTCAGGTGTCGAAACCATCGACCACCATCAGCAAGGTGGTTGCAAGTATTTTGTGCTTATGGACATTGTCCCCGTGGATCAGAAAAGATACCGGTATGCCTATCACCGGTCGTCTTGGCTGGTGGCTGGAAAAGCTGATCCACCCTCCCCAGCACGTCTGTACACACATCCAGATTCTTCGTTCAGCACTGACCAGCTCAGAAAACAGGTGGTCTCTTTCGAGAAGGTCAAGCTGACCAACAATGAGATGGATAAACAGGGGCATGTAAGTTCATTTTCTGCTTTTGTTTGGTATCACTGGACTCGAAGTAAACTGACTTTAACCAATTGGCTAACTAATAAATATTGAAAAAGTAATGGTGGAGCAAAAAGGGTTCGACGTGTCTGATTAAAACAGTTGTTAAATGCATGAAGACATCGTGTTTAATCCTTTTTGTAAGAAAACTAAATAAATGACGTAAAATCTTTTACGGGACTTGAATACGAAACACCATTTAGAAAGGAAGTTAAATTTCAAAATTAAATCAGAAAACTTCTGTTGAAACAACAACTTTTTTTTTTGTATCTAGAATTCATTTAAATTTAGAATAGAACAAGAAGTTCTAATAAACATCATGTCACAGTCAGTTCATTGAAAGTAGATGTCAAAATACAAAATCCATACAGCTTTCTTTATTGTGTTCAAAATTTTAAACTATTACAAATGTTTAATTAGCATCGTTTTAGGAAAACATTCGCTATGAAATGAAAGTACAAATAATTTAAAACCATGATCACATAACAAAATACATGAAATAAAGTTGAAAAATGATTTATATATATATAAAAGTATAAAAATCAAGTTAATAGGAAAAACAAATAAACCAAATAAAAATTAAACCAAATAAAAAAAATATAAAAAAGAATCCGGCCGAAGACTTTTTCAAGGGTCACCCTCAGGCAGGGATTCAAAAAAAGGGATTTTTTCTGTTAAGGAAATGCAGACAATGAAGTCTAATAATGATTCCTCGTGACCCGAAAATCCCCTGAAATTAGGCCCAAGAAATATACCATTTTAACCGAAAGGAAAATACAAAACAACAAATTAGAAGAAAAACCACTAATAAGTAAAAATACAATAACAAAAATAACAATAAAAACCAAAATACAATAAAATAACACTAAAGAAAAAACGAAAAGGCAAGAACAAACCATCAGCAATCAAGGAAATTTTAAGCTATCGATTATGATTCCCGCTTATTAAAAACACAAATCTAACGGTAATTTAGGTAAAAATCGTAAGCTCCCAGCGCCATCTATTGCAACATAATATGCAAGGAAAGTTCTATTTTTTATTTAAGCCAAAGGATTAATCCCAAACCATACCTTGTTTGATTAAAAAATTGACCTTACAGTAATTTTTAGGAAATTCATTTTTAATTAAATTTTTAATGAGGTTGTTTGATGCTTCAATATAGGAATTTTTATTATTGCAAACCCTTTTGATCCTGTTAACTTGTGAGAAAATTAGATTTTTGAAAATTTTAGAGTTTAGATTGGAATGGTAGTTACATAGTTTTGTTATATATATATATATATATATATATAATACCAATTTAAATCCTTCTCCGAACATTTCAAATAAAATTTTGTAACCGCATTAATCAGCTGAACGAAAAAAGAGCTCTGATAACTTAGCTCTTGAAACCATATAACCATATTTAAAGTAGAATCAAACTGACACAAAGATTCAATTACCCATTGACTTGCATCGTTTTGCAATTAGCAGAAGGGCGTTGCATTTGCAAGTACTTCTCTAGGTATAATATTTTTTGCCTCATTTGTATTATTTGATATTAGAAAGGAAATAAACCCTCTTTGACGACCAGTTTTTTTTAAACAGCATATTAATTTTTCCGGCTGTTAAACTATTAATATGAAGCAATTTCTTAGGCTTTCATTTTACTATTTAATAAGACAGAATATTATAAAGTTTTTTATTACCTTTATTTGGTTTATGATAACTTAACTCTATATTTTAGTAAATATTTGGCGAGTTTTCTGCAATTTGGCATGATTTGTCGGAGACTGGTGAAAATTCTGCACCGTGTTCTCTTTAGTTTTACCTATGGTGTATCCTTCTCCGAGCCTTTGAAATAAAATTTTGCAACTGCATTAATTAGCTGAAAGAAATGTTAAATTAAGTGCATCTATAAAAGCGTCTAAGCAATAATTTGAAATGTTCGTATGATGACTTGTTTAGATTTGATTGTTGCCATTCGACAACAAGTAATAAAAGCAATTTCTGTGCCTCGTACGTTAGCGTATTATGCGTATAAATAATACGTCTACTGTTTTGATTACTTATACATATACTAATACTATTTGCTCTTCTCGGTTCTTACCAAGACTGGTCTCCGAGGTGTTTACATATTCTTTTATCTCTATCGCTCTGCAACTAACCTTGCAGTTAAGTTTGTGTTAATCAAAAATTAAAAGCAATAAGAAGGCGTTTTATTCAATGGGAAATTTGCATTTAACAAGGTAATTGTATCAACACAGCATTTGCATATTTAACGAATTAATTTGAAATACACGGAATTCTAATGAATTCTCATAAAACCATGAAGAATGAAACCGATTTAAATATCGTTAAAAAATTAAATTTAGGCGAAGAATTATTTGTATTACAAAGTAAAACCTGTCTGATTACTAAGATAAATTTATGATCATTTAGATTTCCAATTCAAAAGAAATTCACCGCCTCAAGGATTTTTGTTGAAACATTGCATCATTTTCCAAATCTCTTATCGATTATTCTAACGTTTCTGAGGATTCTAATTATTGAGATAACCTTCTGATTATTTAGATTTCAATCAGAAAAGAGCTTTGCCGTCTTTTCAAAGAATTTAGAAAAAAAACTTCATTCCCCCCCCTCCCCGCTTGTAATGATGTAAAGGAGTATCATCTCTTCATATCTTCGGAAGACAGAAATAAGCTCTTTTCTTTTACTTCACTACAAATGCCATACACTCATAATAACTTTTTTTTTTCGGACATAAATTTGAATAAGTGACACGAGATGATGACAGGTGCTCAGTGTTGCGTGGATGTCATGGCGCTGCCTTCAGATCCGTATCTCCAATCGAATACATAAATATCTGATTGTTCGCTGACAAGTTCAAATCTGTCATACTCGGTTGAGGATCAAGGTTTAAATTCTTGTTTGATGACAGAGAATCGACTTTGTCGTCACATGCGAATGAGGAGATTACGACTTGTCTTCCATGTAAATGCACAGATAACGTTACAATTGTCTTTTCTCTGAAGCATCGGCGATCATG
>JAPMOR010032371.1:0-32516 GCA_026543865.1 Argiope aurantia | reverse complement strand
GGCACAATGACCTCATTTTGTATTATTTCGAACGACTATCAAAACTGCCTTTGCTATGCTCTCAAAGACAGGTAATAAAAGTCATTTGATCAGCATGTGTTGAGCAGGTTACAGCTAGAAGAGAACATTTCGCTTCATTTCAATCGGCAGCATTGATTTTGTTGGTTTACGAGAAGATCCGATATATTGAATGCAGATTGCTGGATAATACGATCTTAACACAGAATATATCTTTGGCACAATATATCTTTGTATAGAAGGTTGAAGAGGTTCTGCGAAGACAGCAGAGATTCGTTAAGGTGCAATTCCATGATACATAGGCAAATAGATACCTTTATCCAAAGTCATCTCGTACCTTCCAGCAACTTTTGCAACCACTGATGTTTCAGTTCAAGTCTCATATCGGACATTAAAGCTTTTTATGTGTCTCACACATTTTCCAAGAAAAGCTGCTATTTGACACAAGCTACGACATTATCAGAAAGATACATGCTGGCTTCATAGTCTGTCAGTCAATTGAGGCACGTTTTTTTCCCCTCGTAGCTGGAATACGAATCTTGAACTAGGGTGTAACAAATTTATGAAGACGTATAGCGACAACAAGTTCTTTACACAGATAAATGTCTTTAGCATAGCATGTTTCTCTCTGTATTATGCCCAAAGAGGTCCTGTGAGAACAGGAGAGATTCTCCATGGCACACTTCCATAGATACATTGGTAGGCAGATCTCTTTATCTAAAGGCTTCAGCAGTATATGAAAAGAGTCAAAGAAACGGATGTATAAATTTCTGCCTATATTCTGCAACCTTTCCGTGAAAGAGTGTTGCTTGATATTAGTAGCTATGCCGTCATTAGAAAGATGCATATTGTTTTTACAGAGCTTCACAGTTGGTTCAGGATTTTTTTCCGTCTCCTGAACACGAATCTTGGAGATAATATTCGTCACTAAGTGGTTACGAAGGACATTTTCTAGTCCAGGATCTTATCGTCCAGTTGTTTCAGTTCGATTAGCACACCAATTAAATCTCGATGAAAGGTTCCAGTAAAAGTTTTCAAGTGACAGTGTACACAGTATAATGTCTTTAGTTCCTGAGCAGTAGTCATTCAGTTTTCAAATAGTTCCAACACAAATTCAAAAGTATTTTAACACAGTGCATGGACTACATCAGTAGACACCGTCCTGTGTATTTTGTAACATTTTTCAAGCCATCAAATAATTTATGATGTTGCAGTTTTCGAAAAAAGGAGTATTTATATTTTAAATGTATCAAATTTTAAAATTCTTGAAGATATATTTTGGCAAACGCTAATGCCGGCTAATGAAGATTTATTTTATTAATATAAATATAATTTGCACTGAAAATTTTAAACAACGATTCAAAAGATGTTAAAATTCACAAAAATATTCTTTTTTTTTCACATTTACGCTTGTAATTCAAATGTATAACTAACATTTCAAATACTCTTAAAATAAAATATCTATAGTATGTAAATGCGATACAAACGGATGCATGCAAATGAATGTAAAAAGAAAATAGTCTTTAAACACAATGCATATCGTTCAATATTAAAACATACTTTGAACAATATTGAACACAATACTTTTTTTGAAGCAACACTTTAGAAGTATTAAAAAATGTATGCTTGCAGTCAATTTGAGCGTTTCTGAAGTATTTCATGCAAATATTAAGCACTTTTCGAGCTCTCTAGCTTTTTTTTAAAATTTCGAGCTCTAGATTTTTTTTTAAATTTCGAGCTCTCTAGATTTTTTTTTAAATTTCGAGCTCTCTAGATTTTTTTTTAAATTTCGAGCTCTCTAGATTTTTTTTAAAATTTCGAGCTCTCTAGATTTTTTTTAAAATTTCGAGCTCTCTAGATTTTTTTTAAAATTTCGAGCTCTCTAGATTTTTTTTTAAATTTCGAGCTCTCTGACTTTTTTTTAAATTTCGAGCTCTCTGACTTTTTTTTATTTCAAGTTCACTAGCTTTTTTATTTATTTATTATTTCGAGCTCCTTAGCTTTATTTTTTTTTTATTTCAAGCTCGCTAGTTTTTTTTTTTTATTTCAAGCTTTTTTTTTTAAACTTCAAAGCTTGTTTTATTTTGTAAACGCCAAGCTTACCTTTCTATTTTAAAGAGCTTTTTTGAAAGTTTAAATTCCTCAAATACATAATGCTATTTTTATAATTTCACAGAAACACTCAATTCAGTGGTACAAAAATTATAAAAATCTAATAAGAAAATTTAAAAAGATACATTGGCGCAAAAAATCAGATTCATTTAAAAAATTCTATATCGTACATTTTGGTATCCAAGTCTTTTTAGATAAATAATCACACTCGCATTATATAAATGAGTATTTTTATAAAATTTTGGAATCACAACATCATAATTTAAAAATTTTAGATCATTTAAAATTTCTTAAAACATTGTTTTGAGTTTCAAATAGTTTTATAAAATCTACTTTACTTTTTAAATCTAGAATTTTAAATGATAAAGATGCAAAATAAATTATGCTTATTACACAAATATTTTATTATTGTCTATTAAAAAGTCTAATTCTTAAAATGATAAAAATATAAAATTAAAAATGAAATTAAACAGAAAACTATCTTTGGAATTATCAAAATGAACCTTATTAGCAGATTTGTAAATTTAAATGAACGTTTGCGAACTGATGCAAATGCGCAAATCTGAAGCAATGGCCCACCATTTGCTTCCCCCACGCCGTTGCAAAACTAAATGAGCAACCTAGTTGTACATTTATTGTACAAAGCCAACCTTAATAATGGTAATAGACAGTATAATCATGCCACTCATGTTGTCACATGTTATACAGTCCAATTTTCCAGTACTTTGCTAATACAGCCAGTCGCTTTTGAAAATGAATTACCAGTTCATAGACAACTACATCTTTTTAATAGATTCCATGTATAAGAATAGGGAAGAGAAATATTTTCATACACATTTTTCAAAGCTTTATATAGGAAAAAGAAATTGCTATTTTTGAATTCAGCGAAGTTATGTCACTCCTGATATATTGATATAAATATCAACAATTTTAAAACCTAAAATTTGAAGAAAGATTTTAATGGCTTTTAACAAAAATTACAGATTTTAAAATCGCATTTAAAAAGTATTCTCGTAATATTTGTTTGTTAATATGAAAACATTTTTCTCCGAAAATAAAAGAATTAAAAAAGCAGTATCGCATTGAAGGAATTTAAAAGGATACATGTTCCCCGATAGGTCGAATATTAAGTGGATCTTCGTTCTGGGAAAAGTTCAGAATTTTCTTTAAAATATGGTTTAAATTAATTTTGAATTCAAATACAGTTCACTGCAAAATTTTTCAAAGAATGGTATACAACATAAACAACTTCAAACTATGTAATTTTTATCACATTTTTACGACATCGATAAATCATATCTTTAAAACATAATATAAACTGTGTTCCAAGAAATTTTAACATTTTAAAAAAACTGAAGTTTTAGTAATTCATTAGCAACAACAATTAAATTTATTCCTAATTATCAACTTCATGATTAGTTCAATTGTGAAAATATGAATTCCTTTTGAATGAAGGGTTATATAAGGATTAGACTCAAAAGCTTGAATCTTAATGTAAAAATCTCCATCGGAATTTCGATGTTGCTGGTGAATTAAAATTTTGATCTTTAACCATTTCCCCAACTAACAAACGAAGTACTCATCATTTAGGTACATTCCGAATTGTGATCAAACAAAGCATCAAGAATTAATAGAAAATGCCAGAGTGTTCTGGAAGCAAGAGTACGTGCTAATGAAAGTCAATAATAATCTGTTTTAATGCAGCTGATGCGATTTACAAAGTTATCGGATAAAGATCCGTCACAGCCGAATAATTCCAAAGAGAAGAATGCATCATTATCTGAAGATATTATTAATATTTTATAAAATGTTTAGTATATTTGTTACAACCACGTAAAATAATTAGAACATCCTAAACGCATTGCAATAAACTTAAATTAGTAGCTAAAAAATGAGAAATTTTTAAAAATCTGTTTTGATGAAATGTAATCACTGCTGATTCCCTTTCTTATTGGGCTATTAATGACAAACACTCTTCCGAGATTTCATTGTTGGAAGCTACCGAAAATTAGGCAGCAGTCTTCTCTTTAAAGCCACACTGATAAATATTGACTTTGTTTAAAAGGAATTCCCAACTAGAATTTACAGAAATAAAAGCCTTTTTTTTTAAAATACAAAAGCAGTGAAATTCAAGAATACCTTAAAAAATTAAGGCTTTTAAAATAATTAAAATCTATTGGCAGATGATTGATGGTTCCAAATTTATGCCATTTTTCCGATACTTGGGAGATAGTTTTATTGTATTTACAGATAAGAGATGTGTTAAGTCTTCTTTTAAATAAACTGTACAATATAAAAACTGTGTTGTTTTCTTAAAATTCAATTCTCATCGAATGCTTCAGGTAAGAAAAAAACAAAAAAACTCAGAATTCCGGGAAAGGTAAAAGAAAAGTTTTAAGTATTGTAGTTATAATGATAAATTGGACATTCTGTTTTGAATGTAAAGTATCCAAAAGGCGATACTTAAAAAATGAAGACATCTAGTTGATCAAAGGAATTTGAAACAGTTTTCATCCTATCTTATCTTCACTAAATCAGAAGATGCTTCGTGCATTTGCTTTGAAGAGTTAAAAAGTCGATGTTCTTTTCTCGTATCTCTGCACTAAATTTCAAATTTAGATCAAGAATATAATTTTTTTCGAGTGGGAATGGACATCAAAATTCCTCACCAAAAGGCAATATTCTCACTTTACTTTTGTAGACGTATTTTTATTGAAAAAAATATGCTTATTATTAATTTTTGTTTTGTTTAAAAGATCCGAGTGTGTCAGCATTCTTGCATAGCTTTTGAATGCAAGATAAAACGCATTTGAATCTACAAATTCATACATTCTTATCAAAACATAAGCAGTACTCTTTTCTAATGGATTACTTTATTTAAATGGATACAGTGTTTAATAGTTTTTTTTTATTTTGAATGTTATTAAAGCTCTACATTAAAAAATGGTTAACATAAACAGAAAATTCTGATCCGCTATTTTAGATTCATTTTCTTTTAATAAAAATTAAACTTTTATAGCTCTTCTATTATACTGTTAATTCTTGTGAATATTCACTTTTATGTTAAATTTTACTAACAGGTTTAGAAAAATATATAACAAAGCTGCGCCTGAACTTGCATTTAAATTTTTTATTTTGATTTACAATGAAGAAGGAAATTTAGAAATAAAAATTGAAGTACATCGCTATATCTAGAAACATAAGCTAGAAGTCTTATTTAAGTGATTGTAATCCGCATTTTATCATATACATAACAATAAATGCGTATCAAAATTTGAAAGCCCTATCTTTATTATAAAAAAAACCTAAGCAGTTGTAAAATAAAAATATGAAAAAAACTTAAATGGTGAGAAAAAATCCATTTCAGGTGTCATTTGTAAATACCTTTCATTTATCACAAATGAAATCTAACTTTTGAAATATTGAAAGACATGTGGTTAATTATGAATAGAATATGCTAAAAAAGCTTTTTTTCTTCCAATATTGCGTTCCTTTAAGTCTTTAAGAAATGGTTTGAATTTTATATTTAGGCCAGTAGCGGAGGGAGACAATTTTTGTAATTGTTTGGAAGTGCGGCATAATGCAATGAAAAGGATCGCGCAATATTTCAATAGAATATACGAGTTTAAATTTGCAGAATACCGAACAGTTTACAAAATACCATATCAGAGAAATAAGAGGGAGCATCAGTATTTTATACGAATTAAAAGAGACGGATCTTTCAAATTTCGGGATTTTAAGTTCGCTGCCATTCACACTTAATGCTACGTGCTTTATGAAAAAAAAAATTCTACATATTTTTGAATCTGAATTTTCGCTGATTTTCCCAGAAGACTGCATAGGTAGAAAGCTATTTTTGCAATAAACATATAATCTTAATTTCCTAGTTTTCATTGAGTATCAAAGATATCAAAATTCGCTTTTGTAGAATATTAATAATTTTAAAAGAATCCCGTTGAATATACTTTGCGGAATATTTTACAAATGAAAAATCTATGATGATTCCGCTAGATTGCATCTACGACGCTTTTTAGATTAAACCGCAAGAAATGAGAGCTAAATTTGAATCTCGTTCGTTTCGGATAAAATATTTCATAATTTCTAGTATAAGTGTTTATTGTTTGTTCTGAACTCACTGATCGCAGTATTTAAGACAAATCTATGAATTTTTGATTCCAACCCAAGTCAAAATTGAATCGCGCTTTCTTTTTAGTTTTAACAGCAACATTTATTCAGTACATTTAAAATTAATTTCAAGAAAATATTCCACTTCCCGAGAAGAAACATATCAATTGAAAAAAATTGATTCCACACACATTTTTTGCTATTCTCAAGTCTCATGCAATGAAAATGCTTATTTTATCCTTTAGTTGGATTTAAGATATTTTGTAGAGGCAAAACATATCATGGGGAAATTTTGGGAGAGAATACTTTCCTATAAATATTATCTTGCTTATTCGCAAAATGCACCTTCTCTTAGTAGGAAGCAAAATAAATACAGGATTATTATTATTTTTTTGATTTGCAAAATTTCACATGGTTAAGTTTTGCATAGATGTAACAAAAATGGCAGAAGAATTTCAACATAGCACTTCGAACCTATTTTTTAACCTAAATAATTCGAACACCGAAAATTAACTTGAATAGGTATTAAGGTATTCATTTTGGGAAGATCTGGAAGAAGTATCTACTTTTAAGAACTTTCAGAGTCCAAGGTTATTGCCTCGTGTTTAACAGGCCGTAATTTGCATAAAATATGAATTCCTCATCCGTCGAAATAAAATTCTTGCTGCTATAAGAAAAGTAAAAAGTTATTTTTGCACTATTGGATTTTGATCCTTCCTCTTAATACACAATCTTACCTTGGTAAGAACAAATGCCTTTGACGACCAACTTGTTTACTCAGATTGACCTTTTGACAATTAAATTTTTAAAAATACATTTAAAAAAATGATAGGTCGACAGACTGAAAAAAACCCTTAATTTTATCAGTCTATTCAATTTGCATGTCTAGCAATTTGGAATGCATATTTTAAATGAAAACTGAAGCGAAAATTCTACTTCGGTCCAAATAAAGCATTTTTTAAAACTTTCAATACTAACGAAAGTGCACAACTTAATATTTCATTGGATGATAACTTATTGTCTCGTAACAATTAGCGCATTAAATTTAAAAATAAAGAAATCATGGTTGGAAAAAAATGAATATCAAGAAAAAATTTTGAGGTTAAGATCATTTTTGTGAGATGAAAGTCGATCACCATATCTTCCTTAATTCGTAGCTATGAGCCACTTGCCGATAGTTACGCCTGTTTCGGCACTAGATCAATCTTTCTGTTTGATTTCTGTTGTATCTTTCTTTTAATGAAATGGAACTTTTTTAGGATATTGCGGACCTTGTCCAAATAATTTCTCATAACATTTTGCAGGTCCATTCATTTGCGCGGCGTTCAGCTTCCATAACTATTTGAGATTTGGCTGCAGAATGCCAAGTCATTTGTTTATGTTTAATTATTGCCAGGGGAAAATAAGTAACAAAAGGAATTTTTATGCCATGCACATTAACGTTTTAGATTTAGATATTTATTCTGCAAAGAAATTTCCCATTTTTTTTAAGCGACATATTTAAGAACATTAAACAATTCTAGACAGTATACTTCTTCGATTAAAGGTGAAATAGAAGAAAAAAAACTACTTTTGAGCTCAAGATTATACTTTTTGAAATGAAATTAACAGCAAATGGAATAATAACAAGTAAATAAAAGCAAGCGATAGCTAAATAAAACCATTTACGAAAGACGATGCGCAACAGTGATGTACACATGTAAAATAATTCATCGATATCAGTAAACTGAAAACAGAAAAGAAATTCATCGCTATCGAAATAGTCAGGTAACTAAGACTCCAATTAATAAATAAAATGGCATAAGAAGAAAAAAATCCAAAAAGGAAGTATAATCAAAATCAAGAGATTTTAGAAACAAAACACCTGAAAGGCAAAGCATGATTGACTATTCGATACTGATTGGATGTGTACAGATAAAATTAGTTTAATTTCTACTCATTCTACGGGTAGTTTTAAAATATTTCCCATTTTGAATAAAATAATTGTGACTGTCAAAACCATCAGATTGAGAATGAATCTAGAGGCGTTGTTAAATAAAGGCGAAACGTCTTTTCGCTCCTCCCATGTTGGTGGTTTGGAAATAGCCAAATTGCTGGTTCACAAAAGAAAATGTATTTCCCTATTGAGCTTCTAAATTTCATACATTTTCAAATCAAAACAAATTTGCAAATCATCTGAAAAAATACATTAGAAGTTTTACCGTATCATTAATGTAAATTGAATTATCGAAACAGATTAAGTAATTAATAATTTTCCAGTTTTCAACTCGTTGTGCAAGCATTTCAATGTACCATGGACTTCGACAATCCCTTATTTCTACCGTTCTTTTTAAATTTATGACATCCACCTTCTACGAAAAACATTGGTACTAAATATTTTCGATAAATGTGTAAAAATACAGTAGTTTAGAAAAAAATATTTTTCTAGAAATTTTCTTGAATGTTTTAATATCAAAGCCATTTTAAACAGCAATACCAATTACTGTCGATCATTTGCCAACGTCAAAGATGTAATTATTGTTGACACTCGATTTCGTCTTTCCTAATTATTATACAATTCAGTATTTGATTATTATAAATTCCATAATTTACCACACATTTTTTGCTTATATCTATCCAGGGCTTCTAATTGTCTAATAGATGAGAAGGGTACAATTAGATCTTGATCGGATAGTAGAAAAAGTGGAAACATTTTTAAAACAAGATCTTCGAAGATGACTTTCTTACCCGGTTTCTTTTTCTTAAAAAAAATTTAGTACTCTTTTACATTGGAAATGTGAAAAAAGAAAAGTTAATTATGGATATTTTACGCATTTTTTTCAAGTTTTTTTAAGAAAGAGAGCTTTTTTTTGCCCCGAAATTTGAAAATTCAGACTTGTGCACTATTTGTTTCATTTTCAAAGACAAAAACCTTACAGTTCCAAAATATTTTAGAAAAAATGCAACCTTCTATAAAATTGACAAAATTCTTCCAAAATTCCAAAGATTTTTCGGTCTAAAATTTCTGGAACAGTTCCCAATTCCGAGCATCATTTATCAGAGCAGCAAATAAATGCGAGGAATTAAGAACTTTTGGCGAACGAAATTCCTCACTGTGCGAAACAAAGTCAAAAAGAACAATTATACAATCACTAAAGCAAGCAGGATATGTAAAAACTACAGTCAGGATCAGAATTCAACTTTTATTATTGATTCAAATAAATATTAAGACGTCTAAAATTCTACAAGAACGATAGGGCCAAAACTCTTTTTAACATACAATTCTATATATTCCATTTGTAGGGAATTCCAGAGCCCCTTGGTCGAAACTTTATAAAAATATTAAATATTGTTTATATAATTTTAAAATTATTACTAATAATTTTAACAGTCGTTGATGCTCACTTATTTCTACTCTCACTTTCATAGTAAAAACTGCATTTTATTGAAGTCTTAATTTGCTAACTCTCTTTCTCTATAAAAAATACTAGGAGTCATTTAAGCTCACAGTAATATTAAGCTTTCCGAGACAATGATTGGTTACAGATTCAGACAGAATTGTATGGTGTTATCTTAAGTGTTTAAAATTTCACATACAATGTGCCAGGTATTTTCCTAATTTGCAAAAACGCCCATTTTGATTCTACGTTCTCATGAAATTCACCAATTTAACAATTGCTACATCGGATGTGTGCTAAATTTGAGTTGGTGGATTAAATGGGTATGTCTTGAGCAAGTTTACGCCGCACGGGCCGATTCAAGAAACTGAACTTTTAATAACTAAAATAATTTGTTTATTATTTTAATTTCTTAATGTGGAAAATTTGAGTAAGTGATTTCAATTTATTCTAAGCCAAACATACATCTATAGACATTTGAATTAATTTCAAATTTAGTCATATTCCATTCGTAGAATAATAGAATTAAAATGCAATGTTTCTAATATTTGAAAAATCAAGCAGCATTTAATTCTTGCAGCTAAATTGTTTGCAAAATGCGCCGCTCTCCTGGGATAAAATGATTTTGTTTACTCTCTAATCTGCACGAGTTTGAGGTAAGGTAACAGTCATTACAGACAGCAGCAGTCGAATTCAATTTTCGCTGAAGTATCAAACGTTATAGGTATCTTTAGTTTGCAATATAATCTTCGGAATGGGTGTTTTTGATTTTTGAACCAAAAATAGGTAGAATATGCTTTCAACCAGAAATAGGACAATTCAAGTTTTTATAAATGAACAATATAATGACCATACCATTTTAATCAAACATGTATACGAAAAAATTCAAATTTAACTCAATAACTGCCAACTATAAAAAGGAAACAAACAGAATTTTGTTCTATTTTTCTTTCTGTATTCCACGGCATTAGTGCACAATCGTACAAGGCAATAATTAGACAAAAGGGCCATAGAACAAATACTTTCAAAAAATAAACCCTATAATTTTATCATTAAAGTAGTCACTCAGCTTTAGAACCTTTGAGTGGTGTGTTTCTGTTTTTCGGAAAGAACTGCACACCAAGATGAAATTCGTTATTAGATGGTTTATTCCAAACTTAAAATGGTTTGCATATTTTAATATATATAGTTCTTAGAATCGAAGACTTAACATAGTTTTCAACAGATGAGCATGCTGTAATAAAACAGAAAATATTTTATTTCGAAAGGGGGGGGGTAAAAAGATTTTCACCTGCACTGTGATAACAGGTGCACTTGTCACGTCATTCACTTTCAGTTTATCTATGGTTTCTCACCTATGGAAGATTTCACAGAAACAAGACAGGACTGAGAGCCGACTTCCTGATTTTATTCTAAGGCATGGTCCTGATTTCATTAAAATTTGCTGTTTGATATTGAAAAAACAAACAGACACCATATTTTCAATTAATAATTTTTTTTTTAAGTTTCTAAATTTTTATTCAATTCACCGCAGAGGAATCTGCAGAGGAACTTGAGCTATACTTTAAATCAGGGTCGTTTTGAATTAAAAAATATTTAGATAAACTATTCATTTTAAACGAGGAACAGATTAACATGTAAAATAAATAAGCGATAAGAAAATTAATGCCATTTCTTTTCAATAGGAAATTGAATTTATTCAAATCTATTGTAATAATTGATATAATTCTCTCCTATCCCACAAATGTTCACATCTTCAAGGTTGCGTATGCAAATCCGACTTTGGTAAAATTCAAGTTATACAAAGGTACGCAGAATCCATAACTTTTGAAATTTCCCTTATGGTTGCTTAAGCTGAAATGCAGTTATCATCGCCGGCAGATATTGAGTTAAAATTGATTTAAACTTTCGACTATGTATCTTAAGGAATGGGGGCACATATGTCCCCATTTTTAGTTAAAATTCTGATCTAGGACTGTAGTTCAACGTCACTGTAAAGATATGCCTTAAATTTTCCCATCTTTGTGAAATACCAAATTTTCATCCCCTCCGATCCGATAAATCGGGTTGCAAAAAGACGAATCCATACTTGGCCAACAATGCGCTATCGTCATGCCCCTTTCCGAAGAATGTTGTGTCGAGGGAGTCCCCCCAACGAAACGAGAAGAACGGTGGAGAGACACAGGTAGGATGATGACACTGATTAGAGGGAGAATTTCTTTATACTTACTCATGTGCAGTTAAGGAACTGCATTAAAATATTCGCATTTGCAGTGTATATTTTTTTAACGAGATTCTATTGCAAATGCATATATATAAACTTAATTACAACTGCATTAACCTTATGCTTTCTGACGGCCACTTGATATAACGCGAATTGTTTCAAAGAGGTGCAAAGTTGATTATTTTCTACTAAGAAAATTCTATACTTTTGGTCTTCCATGTAATGTGACTGATTTACAGTCACTCGATTGTTTCAATTCTTTTGTTACATTCGTTTTTTTTTAAACCAAATCTTTTTCAATGTTTTCTGAGTGTCATCTATTTTAATATTATTCAACTAATTTATAAGTAGATTGTGTGTGTGTGTGTGTGTGTGTGTGTGTGTGTGTGTGTGTCATGTACGTGTATATACATATTTTTTAAATTCCTTTTTACGCAATTGTTTTTATTTCTGTTACAATATTTACTTCCTACCATATTACCTCATATTTTGAGTTTTACGATGATAGACATTTTCCTAGCTTTGACAGATGATTGTACCGATTTTTCCACTATTGTTACTTTTTCACCATAGCTAACCATTCAGTAAATCACTTATATAAACTTTCTTCAGCCTTTAATTAGTAAACAAACTCGTAGACTGAATCATTTTGATGCGATAGCTAATTATTCTTTCATTTAAGCGATAAATATTTTAGACATTACAATACATTTTATGGGCGAATGAGATTACACAGTTTTTTTCCCCTTAGGGATGTTAACGAAATTGTATGAGCAAATTTAATCCTCTTCTACACGGATTGATATAACGGACGTATCGCTAAGTCATTTGCTTCTCTTTTTTCCCTTAGCTAATTAGGAGAGATTTTCATTGCCTTCCAAGATTTTATTCCGAGATTACTATATTTCAACAAATACAGGGTATCCTTGTATTCGAGAGCTAAACTTTAAGAGTAGATAAAATATATAAAGAAGCATTTTTGTACATCAATATGAGGATTAAGATTTAAAAGTTTAGGCTGAAAAAACAAGAAATTATAAGGATCTAGCGGTCAGTATTCGGTTTCTTGACATGAAATGCGTCGCTCTGACAAAGCTGGTGTTCTAAATACAGAAAAATTCTGTGATCCGGTTCTGCCCTATTGGAGAAATGTTCATGGTACAAATGTCAATCTTCCGTTACAATTCTCAGCCCCGTACGTAAGAAGTTTATTTTCTTGGATAATGCAAATCGAGTCAATTACACAAAAATATTCTTTAACAGCAAATAATCGCTTGTAACTCGTGTGATGCTATTCAAAATCACTAAAATTAAATTGTAGTCGTTCTGATAACGCAAACTAAATAAATCAAAATTATTCATTTTTCTTCCCAAAATTTCATCTTTATTTAAGATAGGTCCCTAAATTTTCACATCGTCTCCTCTAAAAATATTATGTAAATACATAGTATTTTTTCCTCATTTCCTGTTCATTAAAGCAATTCGAATCGTTAAAACTAATTACAGATTGTATATTTATAAAAAGTAGATATTTTATATTCGCAGAAGAATGCCTGTGGTAATTATAAAAAATAGCTTATTCTAAATCATGAGCATCCATTCATAAAACAAGTCTAGTAAACAGTATTAAGACGAATATTCATAAAATTTTCTAAAAAGAAAAAGTACATTACTCAATGCAGTTTATGCAAAAATCTTTTTAAAAAAATAAAAAATATATAGAATCTTTTAAAATTATTTTCAGATAAACCAAATGTTTAGGATTTTATTTTTTAAAAAATTCACGCTGTAGAGTTCAGAAGCGTTGAATGTGCCACGGCAGCTCAAAAATTTCTTCTCTTTATTCATTTTGTGTGTGTGTGTGTGTGTGTGCGTAAATCTTTATGATTTGTCTTGATATTCATTCAAAGATTAATAGTCGATTTTTCCAGGATTTCCTTTATACATATTATAAATAAAATAATACATATTAAGAAACGATAAAATTAAAATTTTAAAGGAAGTAGTGTCAGTAAATCCTTTTTATCTAACGAGATTTCTGGTCATCTTATGCAGATCAAGAAAAATGAAACAAAGAGAAGAACACGTAAGAATTTTTTTAGGATCGAACTAATTCATTATTATTAATCTTTTAACACATTCATTTTGGATTTTCTTTAACAGTCTTTGTTTGGAATCCAATTACAACCATGGACAACTCGGTTGTATTTATATAATGTCATTTCTATCTTCTCTTTACAACGTAACCGAATATTTAAATTACAATTTTTAAGTCTCAAATTATTTTTGAGATCAAGTACCGGAAAAACTCTTGCAATGGGTGCTGTAATTCGCGAATAACTAAAATGGTTTCCAGAATTCGAGGGCACAAACAAAGAAAAAGGGTCCTTTCGTTTACATGTTGCGTGATTTCTAAAAATTTATCAAGCTATTATCAAGTTTGTGAGTGTTTTTGAATGAAACGAGACAAAAACTCGAGATACGATATAAAACAGATGAAAAGGGAAGAAAAAACGAATAGCCCTAAATGTAACTTTATAAGAGCATCATATTTTAATTGACTGTTCGAATCTAAATGGAAATTCAGCTCACGGCCTAAAATTATACTGAATATCCAGCATATATACCACGACAGAAAAAAGCGAATACAAATTATAAGCCCTTTTCGATGAAGAGTAAGCTAATTCAATGTAGACGTTTGTCGTTTGATGGCAAAACAAGAAAAAATAATTCAGGAACTCCGAAACATAAGAATAAAAAATAATATTTTAATGAATTCAATTTAGTTTTAGCAAGCGATATTTCAATTAATCATTTAAATAAGAAAATCAGTGCAGTGTGTTATACCCTATCATCACAGTGACCATAAGAAAGCAAAGGGTTATAAAAATGTATTACATGCACATATCCAATGAAGCAATTCAAAGTACTTACCTTACAACAAATTTTATTTCAGGTCATTTGGGTCAGGAGCACATTATCAATACTTACCACCTTCAACATACATCCATACAATACAATTTTTATCAATTTTAATTCTGAATTTCTTAAATGCTTTACTTACAAAAAAAAAATCTGACTAATACTAAAATCATATAAGACAAATTCTAGATGATCTACTGTATTTAAGTTTCCCAAAAATGTTATTCTATCAGAATTCAAAATGTTCTGAACTAGACATATTAATTAAACAAAACATGCAAAAGATTCTAATTTCATTTATTCAATTAATGCCACGGATCGCGAAGATACTAGAAGGCTCAATACAACAGATATTGTTCTTTGGAATTGTGGGAAAACAGACATGTCATCCCCACCGTATAAATTACTTAACTCATTTTAAAATGATAAGAATTGAATATGCCACGCTAAGAAAACATATGAAAAAGCAATTGAAAGCTCCACACAAATCGGATAAAAAAACACTGAAAGTGTGTGCTGACACTTTCCCGACTATAAACGGATTGCATCATTTGAGATATAATAATGAATTCGTCTTTATATTCAAAATATACTGATAGTTCCTGCATGGGAATTCATTTAGAAAAAAATTTAAAGGATTTACAGCATATAATATATAAATTCCTTTCTTTTCAGACAAATCTTTCGTTTAAATTTGAAAGTGTGAAAAAAAAAATGGACACAATTCGACTTCCACTTCTTTACGTCTGTGGCGCAACTCTACAATCAGCTTCGCTAATCCCATCAAAGTATCAAATTTCTTACTCATTGCAACCCAAAATAATGATTTCCCCCTTTTCTAAGTCACAACTGGTTTTGGCGCCCTTTTAACAATTTGGCGTTAACTTGTGATCCAGAGAGCTTCGCGCCGAATAATCCTAAAATGTTCATGGATTCAAAATTTTTAATCCGCTGCCTTTCGATCTTTAAAAACCCAGTGAAATTTATGGAAAGGCGTTCGCGCTTTGCAAAGCAAAGTTACAGACACATTTGCTGTGGCAGCTTCATCGTCGATTCCCAAGTGTGACTGACGAACTCTCTCAAATTAACGAAATGGCATTTTTTCTTTATAATAAATACAAATATGTAGCCTATTCAGTAAAAATATTATAATGTCAAAAAATTAGACATCGAAATTCTTCTCTCAGAGTTTTTAGAATTACTTTTCAACCTGTGCACAGTAGTTCGAAAACGCATTGAACTAGATGGCTAAAATTTGGTACATGGCCAAACAATTTGTAGATTTACTAAATTTTTGACGAAATATATCAAAGATAAATCCATCTCGTGGGGTGATTCATAGAATAATTTTTAAAAACATAATAAAATTATTCACCATAAAAAGATTTATCCAATTGATCGAAAAGAAAACAACCATGATTCATATTAGTTTTGTAAATTTTACTACGAAATACAAAATTTGGTATGTTTGGTCGTTACATACGGAAGTCGTTTTCATTCTTGCTTACTGGCTTTGCCATGATCTTTGAAATCCTGCAGCCGCCCTCCCTAACTTTTGCCTACGTTTGGAAGATGCAGACTCTTATGAAGAAAACAGAAAAGACTATTCCATATTGTATGTACGAAGGAAACACTGGTTTATTTACTGTATTCATAATTATGATTCAAATTCAAGGATTATCGCTGAGGGAACGCATCATTATGAAAAGTAGTCAATGGAAATTGCTATACTTCATGCTAACAAGTCCATCCAAAAAAATTATCCAGCCAATAAACTATCGAAACTTAATCAATATTAATTACTTCTGGTCTCGCATAAAAGAACCTACCGGGAAAAAAAAGTCAATAGCCTAAACTTCCTCTTGATAGTTTAATTATTTCAGTAGCCTGTTTTAAAACAATTCTCTCTTTCTTGGTGAATCATAGTGGACAGGCATTATTTTATTAAATAACCAAATATATTTGAATAACTGCGTTTCGTTAAGAAAACAGAAATTGCATTTGACCATATTCTTCAAGAAAAATTAAAAATTTCTTTTCAAAAAATAAAACTGTAATAACACTTACATTTGCGAAGACATGAACTTGTAACTGTGTGATGATGAGCGAACGGAAAAGAGGCCAACTTGAAAAATTCCATGCCTGAAATGACGAATTATATCTGTAAAAATGTATTTGATTTTGGATAAATATTTTAAATGTGAACTCTTATGCATAACTTACATGAAATAAAGATAGCAAATAAAAATTTTGAATACAAAATAACATTAATTGTGAAAAAAAATCAAAAATCATGCATGAAACTCGGATGATCACGAGCTGTTTGTACACATTTATATCTACTCCAAATGAATTTCGCTGTATCAAATTTTACATAAATATTTTTTTCATATTATTTAGAAGCAACAGTGTATGTTGCCGTTTTTACAAGAGACATCAGGATAAAAGATTGAAAAAGATGATAGCAGTAAACTTCTTGAAATGCGAGCTGCCCAACTTTACTGGTATCGAAAAATTTAATATTCTTATTCAACTTCTTCACGTTTCACGTAAAAACGATGCTTCAAATTTTCAAGGAAAAGCTCCCAAAACAATATATTGCAAAGATTTTGATTAAAGATCTTATAATTATTTTTTAAATTTCTGTTAATAAAGTATTATAATCGACAAAAATGTCTACCTTTTCTTCCACTTTCTGCAAGAAAACAGAGAGGAGATATTGAATTTGCCTTTGAGGATTAAACTGGTATTATTTTTACTTATAATGAAGGTATATATATATAAACATTCTATAGGCTAAACCATTTTGGCAAAAAAAGTGGAAAATGAAAATGTGCTCATAAGAGCGTGGTTTTTTTTTTTTTTAATTTTCTATTAGAATTTTAGGTTTTCCTACGATGGTTTCCGAAACTCATTAAATAAAGCAATTTTTGATAACATCCTAAAATTCAAAAATTTTTGAATAATTTTTAAAGTATTTTCTACCTAAAAACTTTATTTTTAAGCAATTCGTAACAAACATTTTAAGTATATTTTTCAACAATTTATTTCACACTACATAAAAATAAGGAGCACGTTACGCATGCATAGGAAGAATTAGCTTTTATCAACGTGTTGCCATCACATTGACAAAAGCAATAAAATATAATATTAACTCTTGTCACAAACTAAATTCAGAAAAATAAGTTTCAGTACAGGCTTGTAAGAAATAAAATAAACTTTAAACATGTTTTCGAGAAAATGCAAGAAAAATCTTCTGCAAACTATTAGTTTACTAGTATGTAGTATTCAAGGCAAACATAGTTTATATTATGTGTGCATATCAAACACACATGCGCAAGTTGCCCAATGTAATAGGGGCCCCCAACAGCTAATTTCTAAACTGTTAGTAAGAAGCATATACAGGGTGGTTATAATTAAAGTTCCATTTTGAAATGTTCATAAAAGGGAAACTACTGAACGAAATGTTACCAAGCGTGGTAATAGTTTAAAGAAAATCATGAAAATTTCTTTTTCGTCCAAAAAAAAAAAAAAGTTCAATAACTTACCGCCAGGGGAGGGAATGGAGGTGTATTCACCATTGTTAAACAAAATAAGATATGAAGACATCGGTTTGAAATGTGTTTTATCATTCCTGAAACGTGTTACAAAGCATGTTGAATGTGCCATCAATCATTTTCTGAAAGCACGTTAAGTCGTAATACTGTATTTTTAATAGTAGCTCTTAACATGTTGGTGTATCGCATCTTTGCATACAGCGCCATTTTTCCCTAGTGTCAAGTCTTTTTTTTTTTTTTTTTTTGCAAAAAAAAAAAAAAAAAAATCCCTGGTTTTCCTTAAGCTATTGTCAAATTTAATAACATTCGGTCCGGTAGTTTTCCTTTTATGACATTTCAAAGTGGAACTTTAATTATAACCACCCTGTATATCTAATAGGAAACAGTATAAATGATGTAAAAAATACCATTATGTAGTTAAATCAATAAAGGATCAGAAGAATTCTCTTTTTAAATATATATTGTCGGTGCTATCAGTCATATTTAGTAAAATATTCTTCGGACACTAACATTTTAAATAGGTCCACACAATTGGGACTAACCTCGACTGAGTTACGAAAATTCAAACATTATAAGAAAAGCACGAATTTAGAACGCATCTTTGATCGCATCGAAGAAATAAGACAACCGGTGTTCGGAATTTCTACGAGACTGATTGGTCTAAAATTTTGAAATTGCTGATTGTCCAAAAATAGTGATATTCAAAATTTTATAATGCGGATAGATTTGGTATCATAAATTTGTATAAATGGGTTTGTGTGTGTGTGGGGGGGGGTATTTAAATTTGTAACTTTCAAGAATATTTCTCTGAATACGATTCCTTACGACCAAAGGATTGCATAAAATTCAGACTTCATAATTTTTTTGCAGAAGTACATTTCTTGACAGAAACGATCAAATGTTATTTGAGTCCTTTAAAACTCTTTAAATATCAAATTAAACGCTACATTGTATGGTGAATCGGAATTTTTTATTGAATTATTCTTTGAGATACTGCATAAATTACAAAAAATATTTTACAAGGCACATAAAACTTCAAGGCTGAATGATTCCGTTTTCTATTCTCATTTTTAACAACGTGTTGTTTCGTACTGTTTAATTGTTTAGCTATTAATTTTAGCTTTATCACTTTTGATTCAGTTTGAAGTTCAAATTTTACTGAAGATGGCTGAAAATTAGAGAAATACATAGAAAAATGAACAAAGTGATGTAAAGCTTCGATAACAGTATAAAATATATCATTTTTAAAAAATTGAAAAAAAGTCCCGTTTTATTGGATGATAGAACTGATCTGTTAGAGACGATCATCTCATTTTTCCGCTGTAGATGAAGCCATTGAAACCAAATTACACAAAATAACTTAACATTTTAGCGAATCTTAATCTCAGCAAATAAGCTAGTATGCAATACATGACAGACAATCGACGAAATCGGTTATTTAACTTGAAAACCTCCAGTCACAACCAGTCAATGAGCTCCACCTTTCGTAGCGGACTTCTACTGAACCGTATTATTGATATTAAGCTTATATTTATTCGTTTTTTCTTTACATTATTCCAATACAGCAGAAATTGTTAAAATATATCAGAAGAATAATTCAACATTATAGGAATTCAGTATAATACAGTACGCGAAAAAAGTATAAGGACAACGTGTAATTGCATGAAAATATGCTTTATTTCCATTTCGCCTAAATGAACTTTTTATATTTCTTACTTCTGCTGCATAATTTTGTGATAATACTTATACCACATAAAAAACAATTTAGCTTCAAAATATTGATTTTACAAAATTTAACATTAAAGGAAATATGGAAAAAATTATAAGGACATGTTGTAAAATACTTAAAAAATGTTTCAATAATCAAGAAAACTACCTTTTTTGTCAATCACTTGAATAAGCCGAGAGGTCATAGATCCTGAAAGATCTTTTAAAATGTCCAGAGATATTTTTTTCCCAAGCGTCTTTGATAGCGACAAGATCTTGTGTACATTGATACTGTGTGTCGTTTTTATAAACTTCTCGGGCTATAAGTTCCCATAAGTTTTCGATTGGATTAAAATCGGGACTTCTCGCCGGCCAATCAAATAAAACCAGAGTTTTGCACTCGTAGAAACGTGTATCGAAGCATTATCCTGCCGAAAAATATAGTCCCCTGAAGTAATTAGTGGCGCTTCAGGTAACAAACTTTCTCCTAACATATCAACATACCTGTCCGAATTCATTTTACGGTTGATAAATACAATTGGAGTGGTTCCATTTGCCGCAAAAGCGCCCCATACCATAACCGAGCCACCACCATATTGACGCCTGGAAAACACTTCCTTGGTCTTTCGCAGATCATACCAAAAATAAAGAAAACCATCAGGTCCATCAAGATTGAACTTTTTTTTCGTCCGAAAAAATTGCATCAGCCCACTTTTGACCAAAAGAAATGTATTTTTTGGCAAAGTAAACTTTTCTTTTCTTATGATGATTTGTAAGAGGGGGGCGTGACTCTAATTTCCCATAAGAAACTTGAGGATGTTTACTCAAAACATTTTGAACAGTCCTTGTTGAGCATGGTGAACTGAAATTTTGTCTAACTTCATTTGCGGTTTCTCTTTTCTCGCAAGCTCTCCTTACAATCATTCTTTTTTGTCGAAGAGTGAGAATTTCTGGTCTCCCAGTTCACTTTTTCATACCATACATCCCAGGAATTTTTAGAAAATTATAAACCCCCGTTTTAGATCTCTTGATTGTTTTTGAAATTTCCCATCCACTTAATCCCCATTCTTGAAAAGCAACAATTTTTCCTCTTTCAGAGTCAGAAAGTTGAGTTCCTTTCGGCATCGTTTAAAAATTCACATTGAAAGTCGCCGAGTGGGAAATTCTTTTCGCAAAGGAATCTTTTAACTCGGAATTGTCATTTTATGCTTTCAAAAATGGAAATTTTTAAATAATTACTGGGGAAAAAGCAATGTCCTTATACTTTTTTCCGTTTTCATTTAGGTTTAAAAATAAAAATTTAAATTTTATCAGATTTAAAATTGAAAATTTTAATTACTTTACGCATAAAATATTTTACTTTTACTTCTATTTTTGCTGCAAAAATTTGCATACGATTCTGTAAACAAGGCTTCTAGATTTGACGATTTTTCGCGTGTCCTTATAATTTTTTCGGGCACTGTATGTGCATGAAATGGATGTTTGGAAGTTAAGACTCAATTTTGAAGATGAATTAAAAAGAATTTTTCAGCCTACAAACGAAAAAAAAAAAGTGAAGCCTGAAGAATGTGAAATTGTTATATTAGCATTTAGCAAGATAAATACAAAAGAGCATTTATTTCCACAGCAATACATAAAAGAAGTTCCTTGTATCATCTTTGAATTCTGAAACAACCTAACATCTACAATATAATATTCTGATTCATAGCAAAACGTTGAAACTAGAAGGCGATGTTATTTATTATTTTTCCTAATTTAAAATATCCTGCATTAAAAACAAAGTAACTGTACTCTGAAACTAAATGCTATTCATTTGAAATCATGGTATCAGTGAGAATCAACACAGCATTCAAGTCATGAATATAGCTATAATATTCTAAGTACTCACTAAAATTATTTACACCATATTCATAAATCCGTTTTTATTATCTTTAAAATTAAGCCAATATTGCAGTATGCAAAAAGATTTGATTACGATTTATTTCCTAAAGTTTTACACTTTATATTTTATCAAGTGTAAAATAAATGAGTTGGCCGAGAATCCGAAGAAAAAGAAGCGCTGAAGCCCTAAAATTAAAGCAAATCCCTAAAATCTGCAAAGTTAGATATAAAATTCAAACTGCAATGTTTTTACATAAAATCTTTACCAGAACTGAAAACATGTATTAGTTACCGTAGTTTCATGTATAATCGGACAATTTTCGGAACGTTTTCTAAAGATACAGATATTTAATTTAAGGGGAAAAAATGAATTTTAAAAATGAGTTCTTTTTCTCTCTCGTTTATGAAGTATAGAGAAAGTATTGTAATTGTTCAAACTCAAAATTTTGTAGAGGTTTAAAACATGTAGATTCATCTACTTCAAAAAATATTTTTGGAATTTTGTCTGTCCGTGTCTGTGACAAAGGCAATTCGAAAACTCTCCAAGCTTGATGGATGAGATTTGGTATATGGTCTTCACATCAAATATAATTTCTGTAAAGTAGAACGATATCGAATGAGAGGAAGTTGTTCGCCTGGCTTTCAAATGTAAGTTACTACGATAACGATAAAACAAAGAAAGCTAGATGGACAAGATTTCGCACACAGATTGGGATCTAAAATCTAGATACCTATCAAATTTGGAGCCAGATCCGACAAAGAATTGACCTTCTTTCTGTCTAGTTTGGGTATGCGATTTTTTTTAATAAAATTTAAATTCTGTGTCAAATTTTGGTATCAATCAGATGGAAACAACGCGTTTAAAACAAAAATTCGATTTTCCGATATCTACTATTAAATGCCAGGGATTATTTGCCATGGATCAATTATTCGTCGTATTTATAGGCATCAGATTAAATCTTATGATCAGGCCAGGGAGGATGTCCTGAAATATCATGAAAGGATGAAATAGTTCTCATTTTGTTGACGTGAGAAATTTATTTTCTTAACTCTAGAATGGGAACATGAAATCCGAATGACTTCAACTGAAATTCAGCCATTACAAAAAGGTAGCAAAAGCTTCTCTTACTCCCTGCAAACAAAGATGCAGAACTGGTCCGCAATTCTCCAGCAGACATTTTACCAGACCGCCCGAGTGAGACGAACTCCTCATAGAAACTTAATTGCATCAGATAAAATAACCCGTTTCCCAAGAGTACTCAGAAGAAATTTAAATTTAATAAATTTATTAAAAGAAAATAAAACGTCATACTCCAAAACTAATTTGTGAGCGCTCATCTTTGACTATTAAAATTTTTTAATAATATGCAGAAAAGTATTTTGATAGAAAAAAAATTATTTTCCCTCTTCACAAAATACTTTCAAAATAAAGTAACCTCGAAGCAAAACCGTAATTTCTTTCATAATTCGATCAAATAAGAGATTTGTTTTCCAATGTTACATTAAAAAATATAATACAACGACGCAATATATATTTCTAATATATTCTAATATATTTTTCTGATTCACTCATTTTTAATATGCGTTCATAAAAAGAATAAAAGTTAAAAATCTGTTGTGTTACACTTTTTATACGAAAATTATTCATTACAGCATATATGATTAATAGAGTCGTATAAAAATCTTGCTTATTTTAAAAACGATTTTATAACAAATGGTTAAAATTTTGTTTAATACATGATTTTGCTTTTGCCTAATGTCTGATAATAAATGTTTTAAAGCTTAAAATTCATTAAAATTCAAAACATCGTAAAAACACATAAGATCACAGAATTCAATATCTGACAGATATTTCAAAGTCAATTTCGAATATAAATAGTAGCATGCATTCAGGAATTAAATTTTAAACTAAAAGGAGTGTTCTCCCCCAAACGTTCTCGCATACAGGCAGTGGTGGATTTTGACAACATGAGGGCACAGGCGCTAAATTATTTTGAGGCCCCCTTCTAGGTAAATTCTGTTTATAACAAGAAAGTAATTGGAATTAAATTTATTTTAGCTTTTAATTTTAACTTTGCTCTTACTTTTTAGCAATTCGATCTATCAAATATATCAATATATCAAATAGATGAAAAAAGTTGTACCTTTTCTTTATAAAAAAAAAACCTTGTTATCATTAAAGGATAAAATGACAGTTCTATTCAGTAACTATTAAGAAAAAATATTCTTATTTCCCAGAAAAGTAATTATTTTTGTTAATGTGATCTTGAAACGATACTTAAAATATTAATGTATGTGAATTATACATGCTCATTTTAGGAACTCAAAAAATCTTAATTATTTACAAACATAACTCATTTGTAAATATTCTATAATTAAATATTTGTTGTATGGATAATTTGAAAAGACTTACAGGTCAAAACACTACCATGCTGGCACTCTGCGTTAAAGTGCCATATAGAGATCAGTCCACTCCTTATTCATTTAACATAATCAATACGGGTGAATCAGCCTGACGGAAAAATAATTTAATAATCATAATTTAATAGCCATAATTTAATACGTCAGTTGATTTATTTCCTACTTTTTTTATAAAATTTGACCATTCACTATATAATTCCATTTTAATTTACATCATTGTGTTATTTTAGCCAATATACCTCACATTCATTGTGAAGCCAACCCTCAGTTCAATTTAGTCGTCAAGTAATCAAATACAATGAAATTTTTTTCAAAAAAATGAAAAATCAAACCAAAAATCGGGAGTACTGCCAATGGCAGATTTCTAAGTAAGCAGATGCCTAGGGCCACCAGATAGACAGGGGGCTGCAAGGGTGGTGATTAAAATTCTTTTCTAGTTGCCAGAATAAAAAAAATCAGTATAAAATATTAGGAAATATTAAAACTTTATCAAGTATAATTGTTCAGATTCTTGCATGCAGCATGAAGTTAATTTTGTTATTAGAATATTTTTCAACAATTTACATAGAAGCTGGGAAGTCTAGAATCATTATTAGTAAATAAATGCATATTCACAAAGTTAATAAAATATTTAATTAAAATAAATAATTAACATATTGAATTGAAATGTGAAATCAATAATTTTATTTAAAAAAAAAAGAGACCAGATAAAATGCACTGCAATTGGCCGCAAAATAACTAAACACACCATTGTATATACAGAAAAATAAATCCTAAGGCAATGAAATCGTATACATGTAAAAGTGTCATGTGTTAAGAATTTTACTAATTAGATAGAAAATTAAATTTGCAAAAAATGAGATAAATAATGCCATTTAGAAAACAAATTGAACATTTTTACTGAACATTTATTGGAACTACCAAGGACAATCAATTTAATGATTCCTTCAAATGGAAATTGAAGAATCGCACTGAACTTTAATACTTCCGACAGTTCCATTTTTTACTTGATAATTCATAAGTTATGTTAAAGATAAATAAAGTTTTAATTTTTGAAAAGTGTCAAAAAAATTCTCCCATTCAACTTTTAAATATACACCGATTAAGGACAATTATATATCTTCCTACATTAATTACTCAGACATCCGTAGTGCTTCTTACAAACATATCCATAAAATATTGAAGAATAGATATTTTCGAAGAATTTTAATTAAAACATTACTCAAAATTATTTAACAGACATTTATTATTGACTAAAAATAAGTGAAAAACTTTTTTAAAAAAATCACACAAAGATTTATTTCATCAAACAAATTAACACTATTTGTTAGACATTAAAATATTTTTAATAAAATAATAAGCACTTGAACCTTTTTTAACGTAACCATCTCTCAGTTTAACATAATAAACTACCATACACATTTTGTAATGAGGAGCGCCTCTAAAAAAGCTTTGTTCCCCCACTTTTTTAAACACATGCTATTCTTTTTCACTAATCACCAGTATTGATGAGAAGTAGAATCCGGGTAGAGGGTAAAAATAGCAACTTTTTTATAGTTTTTCTGCTACATATCCGAAATTGTAGTTTTCACCTCAATTCCGTAACAACTTCGGAAATTCCATAGCTATGAGAGGGTATGCAATTGTGAAGGAATAGAGCGAAGGCCACAAGAAAAAATATGAAACGCAATAGAAAATTATTTGTTACATTACATCTTACTTTAATGAAATTTTTTAAAAAATTAAATATTTATTCAAATTTTCTATATTTGCATATATTTTTTACTATGTCCAATAATCATGCAAAATTCTAGAATATTTAGAATGAAGTCAGGTAAATCTGATCATTTAATTAGCTTATTTCTAAAAATCTTTTGCGTACTTATAAAATCTACTGCTCTTCTTATATTAATTTATTTGGACTTAATTTCATACACTCATTTTTATTCGCCAGATATATAGACTACATACGCATGTGAGCGCTCGCGACATGAAAGCAATCTTTAACAGATGTCAAATACAATACAAACCAACAGACACCTGAGACATCTCGGACCGACAACAGACATCCGAGACATATTAAAGGTAAAGATTAACAACTTGGATTAACTGCATGAACACAAGTTCAAGCCGCTACTTCGTTTGGGTAGCATTTGCGGATAAAAGCACGCAGCTGGAATGAACCAGCAGGAATGGTCTCCAAAACCTTTCTGGCATTCTCTCTAATAAATGTGAATTTTTGTTTTACACCCGACCAACTGAAACCAAAATTTGCCAAAGAACTGCAATGGAAGTCACAAAATCACGTACCAAATTTCATTTGAGTCATGGCGTTGAGTTGTTGCCTTTATATATTTCTGAAATTACAGATCGACAGACGATCAACCTCTTGTTAAATTCGATTCAAAGTTTGATTAGCGACTACACCTCAGATGTTAAATCTGTATCGGAATTTTGTCCTTCTAGCTATCTTCATTTTGTAAATATCATTAAATTACATTCGAACAACTGGACAGACAGATATCCTCTGAATAGATTTTTCTCAAAACTTGATAGAAATCTACATATTTGGTGTAAATTTCGAATATCAAATTTCATCCGTATAGCTCGAAGCGTTTGAGCTGTCTTTGTTAGAGACCAACAGACATCTGAGACATCTCGGACCGACAACAGACATCCGAGACATATTAAAGGTAAAGATTAGTCAAAATCTCGAGATCGAATTTTTTTGATGATTACTTCTATAACAAGAATGTACCAACTGATAAACTAAAATCGACTCGACGTGTTAATTGTACGCTTTTGCTGATGAACGCAAAGTACTCTCCAACAAAGCTGAAATGAGTTTTGCTTGGGCAACATAATCCATAAGCATTCTCAAGTTGTTTAAGAAAATTTTTTAAATACAACTCAATTGAAAAAAATCATTCATGCATAACTCTTCATTATCTCAAAGGTTTCATTTATACAGAATCTTCTCCCTTGCTTTCTACTAATGTGCTGAAAGTAGATACAATTTTTTGTGCTTCCTAATCAACAGACGCAGCAAATTTGTCCCGAACTGCCGATCAAAATGCCGATCCTTTAGGAAATCTACATATCCCGACTGTATCGGATTAACAATTATTTTAGAATAGCGATGCTGTGCAGATGTTTGATTTGCTCGGATTTTTTCTCTTCTCTTTTTCTTCCCCAGCATGAAAGACATCTGAAGTCAGACTTTCCAGCACGAATTGTTATTATAAACTATGGGCTCCCGATCAACATCTGCACAAAAGTTCATTCGATATTCATCCGAAAGACTAAATAAAACCACTTTTGCGATTTCTAAATGAGCGCAAGATAACAAGGAAGGGCTGAAATTACTGACATCTGTTCAGGCACACATGGAAATTACCAAGTTAAAAATATACACGTCATTCTGTTTTTTTTTGGTGTTGTTTGTTTGTTTTTCCCCTAAGAGGAAAAGTTGACATCTGCTTTTTGCTGCAGATATTTAAACAAGTATAAATCATAATCAGTTACACGTATAAACAGAGTGACAATATTCTGTGAATAAAAAAATGTGAAGTATTCTTCTGACGATTTTGCTTAAACATTTTTTTACTGTTGAGCGATACGTAAAAAATGCTTAAATGTAAGGCAAAATTTTTCCATGTATTGCTCATTAAAATGAGATTATGAAAGAAGTACAACATATTTAATAAATTAGTATATCCGTGTTCTTAAAACAATTTTATAATCAAATTGTTTTAAGAATAATTCAATTGTAGTGAAACTTTAGAAAATAAAATTGGCGAAGTGTTAGCTTTCCCAGGCACATCGGCGGGGGGTCTCGCTTTGCGTGAAGATCGATAAAATAAATGCTGGATCAGAAGAAAATACTTTTTTGGTGATATTTGATGCCACAGGAAATGCTTTTTTTCCTATTTTGCATTTCCGAGAGTTTTTCTCCCTTGTCAGGGATTTAACAATTTTATAAAGATGCTAAAAATTAAATATTGCCTAATCAAAAAAAAAAAAATGCTGTCATTTAATGACAACTTTTCTCTCGCTCATATAACAGAAATTGCATATATTTTTACGTAAGTCATAACTTAAAGAAATAAAACGGAATGACATTTCAAGTAGTAAAATTTACAATACTATTCAAGAAAGTGAAACCCATTTTAATATGTCATTGGTATACAATAAAAAAGTGATCAAATTAAAAAAAATGAAAAATCTGCGCTTGCTTTAAAATGTCATCCATTTAACATGAAGAAAAAACATCCAAAATATATCGTCAGCATATAATATATACAGTACATATATCGAAATGCATATGTTTCATATTTCTGAAATATTTCAAAATACATAAATAACTTTTCTATTTCTTTTGACTCTGTCACTTAACTATACATAGATGATACATGATATAACGTTTGTGCCCGGTACATGCAGACAATTTGCTTACTTATTACATACAAGTTTGTCTTTTTAGAATCACAAGAAATTACAATTAATATTACAAGAAACTGATTTTGAAAATGAAACCAGTTTGAAAACTACATCCTGATCTATGAATTCAACTTTTTAATTATATGCTACATTTCATTTTGGACTTAATTTCCATTCATATAAAAGCGGAATTGACACCCATAATAATTCTACATACCCATATAATATCTTTCAAAGGGAACTGCGAATTTAAGGCAAGTTCAAATATCAAAAATTCTGTAACTTAATCCCCTAATTCGGGTTACTTCAATGAAAAAGATAAAAGACTAACTCATGAGCATTTTTTAAAATTTCTTCTTTTCAAAGAAATAATTCTTCCTTGAGAGTAAACAATTCAATTTTCGATCTTGCATCGAATTTATAAAAAATGCAAATTCAACATTCTATACTTGAAATCATTTCAATAAGTTGCTTGACTCAAGTACAATAGAAATTACGCTTCATACTTTTAGTCTGGAAGTTCAAATGTCATATTATAATTATTAATGGGATCGAATGCCTTCGTTTAACAAAACAGAATTTAAAAAAGCTGAATAAAAATTCATTCAGCTTTGAAATAAATTAATTTTCTATTCCCCTTAATTGCTGATTCATTAACAATTTCATTGAACTGTAAACTTTTTCATTCAACAGATTTATATAATAATCTCATTAAACTATATAAAGGGTGTTTATATTTGAATCGCGGTTTAACTGTATAATTTAAATGATGTAAAGAATGATATTTTTTATGATGTTTGAATCAATAAATGAAATTGCTAGTGGGGAAAAGGGAGATTACGTTTTTTTAGTTTCCTGGTCCTATTTCTATCGTATTTAGAAAAATAGTTTTAATATTTTAAAGCAAAAAAGCATTCCACGACTAAACCAAGCACTCAACGATTAAAACATAACATTTTTGATTTCAATCATTATTAGTTGAATCAAAGATGGAATCAAGATGGAAAGATATCAAGAATCCTCCAATTACTGGCAGATCTTATACGTAGAAACCATTTAAGTAATGTCATATTGAAATATATAATATACTATTGTAATTTAAATAATTAAAAGACCACAAAAACATTCAGATTTCATCATTTTTTGAGCAGTATATTTATTGAATTTAATAGAAAATATTTATGTTATTTAAATCCTTTTTCAAATTAGAAGTGTATATATTATAACCGCTTACAAATAAGCTGTTGGACTATAATCAGAATAGACAAATATTTGTGATATTCGTTGATAAAACTATCGTCGATGACATTTTAGTATAACTAGAATAAGCCTGTAGTTCATTAAAATACAGTATAAATGACGTCTTTGAAATGCATACTGGAAATTATACTCATTCAAATTTGAACGTTGGATTTGGATATTTTCTACATTAGATTCATCCAATCTCAAAACTGGATTTACTTCAAATAATTATATACAAAAAAGAAAATTACAATTAATTTCATATTTGGTCATATGGTCATAATTTTCAAATAAAATCTATATATAATATACAAGTATTAAAGATAAGCAATAATGGAAAGATTTACTTACTTTTGTGATAAATGCTTAATTTAAAGATTTATTTATTGTTTTTGATAGCACACTAACTTAAAAATTTTTAAATTATTATTTAAAAATGAAATTGTGTTATTAGCATAACACAATAAAATTTAAGTTTATTAAAATTTCGATTACACATCGTTTCATTTAAAATATATTTCAGTCCTTGAAAAAAGGCAATAAACAGCGCTTTATTGTATTATTAAAATTAAATATCTTTCTTCAATTCAGATTCATTAAAATTATGTACAAAAAGTTTTTGTCTCTAAAAAATTACTAAATTTAATGCACAAATAATTGCATACATAAATAAAATATCTTGCACCACAAAATCAAGCTTATTACTGCAATGATCAGAAAATTTGAACAAGAAAAATATTACAATAATTATTAACTTACCGTAATATATAAAATTTGCAGATGATTTTCAGGCAGATTTGTTCCATACTTCATCTACTTTTCTTGAAAACCTAGTTTTAATATTACTGTTTATTTGTATAAGTAATTGGTTAACTTCATCTTCTTTTAAATAAGTTTTTTTTCTCACGTTTTTTTTAGATGATCCAAAAATGTAGGATCAAAGCAGCGAAAGCAATCAAAATTGTACTCGCTAAAGTCTTCCAATATGGCTCATACGAACGCTAGAGATAAACTTGAAAGAAGCAAGAAGGATTTATAGCAACAATGTCTGTTGTCCCCTGTTATCCTAGAAGTAAAGAGCAAAATATTTGAACAACAAAACACAAGAGCGCGCACAAAAACGAATGGAAGTTTCAGCCAGTTAGTTATCAGTTGCATAGCAGTTTCGCTGCTGCGATTCAGTCCATGTTCAGGTTTCTAAGGTTCTATTGAAGAATTGCAGCAAAGTGGAGAGTTCAATGCAACACGATGATTAGGTGAAAGACCAATAGATAAATCTGCACTCGCAAAAGTCCTCCTTCGAATGCAAGCGATATTAAAATTTAACACTAACAAGCCGAACACCTGCTCTGATTCAACAACGAAATCAAACTGAGCAGCAGCGCGAAAGTTCAGGAAGAAACAAGAATGCGCGAGCACATGCGACGACAAAATAAAGATTAGCATAATTTATTTGAAGAATTAGCAAACGGCTTTGGAGGAGGACGTTGTAAAATTTTGCAGTTTTATCCAATCAGACAGGATTGGTGTTTATCGAGGAATAATTTCGATTTAAGACAAGCTGCATTCATTCATTTATCTTGTTTTGTTTTGTAATTAAATGAATATGTACTGCTTATTTACATGTGAAACAGATTTTACTTATTGTGAAAATGTGATTGGTTTGGAAAAACTCGTTTTGAAAACAGAACTGTCAGAACTTATAGTTAATTAAATGAAAATGTTTTACATTTGAAGAGAAACTTATTTTTATGCTCACGAGATTAAAAATTTATTACTGTATTTACAATAATTATTAAGACATCCACAACACAAAGAATCTTAATTCTGATCATATTTATATAGTGGAAAAAAAAAGAAAATCGTTATATTTATTGTTAAATAATAAAATCCGTTAACACAATACTGAAATTTCAATATTACTTATTAAATTATAAGAATGGGTTGTTTTCTTAAGTTATTATTTAATTATTCTTTGCACAAAATTCATTGAAATTTTAAATTGAATGGATATAACTTTCAAAAACTCTTGATAATGAATTATATTAGAGAAAGTATGTAAATTCGAATTATTATTTAGATTTCAGGGATATTGATAGTAAGCTATATTATTTATTTATTTGAATAGCAGAAGCAGATGAATTAAGTTTCAGATATATATTTAATTTATAAATTTATAATTTTATCATACTTGAAGATTGAAAGCATAGAAAAATTATTTACAAGATTAACATCAATTTTTACACCTGTGAGAGCTTTAGGATATGGTAATTAATTTTTTTATATGAAATACACTAAGAGTAATCATCACACGTTCAGACTTTCTTAAGTCTGAAAAACACATATTTTTGGAATCGTACCTCTCGGTTTGCATACAAATTCAAAAATGCTTTGAATTGTCTGGATCAAGTTTAATATATGGTCTTTATACCGTACTTGTACATTTCAATCAAATTTCGATTCAAATCCATTCAGATAGATTTTTAGTTT